>CAUYPK010123108.1:0-44663 GCA_963574355.1 Loris lydekkerianus | reverse complement strand
GCAGAATACAAATGCCTACATACAGTAACTAAGAAAATCCCATGAAGGCTACGCTGAACAGTTTGATGAGAAAACTTCAGATTGTATATGAAAGCAGCACATTGTACCCCTTGATTGCACTAATGTACACAGCTATGATTTAACAATAAAAATAAATAAATTGTTTAAAAAAGGCTGAAGATGTCTCAACTGATTTTTTAACTGCATTACTTTAGATTTACTCTTGACTTATTAATTATGTTAAGCATCAGGTAAGATTTGCCTAAATAGTCATCATTATGAGAATAGCGTATTGAGTGTTGAGTATATCAGAAGTCGGATGGTGATACGTAAGTGGTATCACACCAGAGCACTAATTTTCCCTTGATGGATTCAGAAAACTATTTTAAATTTCCTATCTTCTATTTGTATCTTTTTTTTCCTTTCTCTTTTGCACCTTGCTTTCAGTTTGCCCTCTGCTGCTTCTTGCTGGGGTCTCTTGTTTGCTACATCCCAGGGCTTGCAGCACAATAAATCAGATTTAATACCTTGTTTAATTGTTGGTTACTTACAAACAGATGGCTTCTGAATCACCGCCTGTCTCTTTTGGGCACTTTTGAGAGGAAATGTATCCTTCCTTTATTTGAGGCACTTTGTAAAGTCTACTTTTATAAAAACCAATTCCTCCTTTCCAGTTTGTTACCTTCCAGGGACTTGATAGTAACTTCTGGGGTAGAGTCACACATCAGTCTTCCCTCCTCCACTCCAACAGTGAATACCTGTCCCTCACTTTCTGCCCTAGTTATATTAATAATCTCACATTTATCTCAGTATATCACAATGCCTGCGATTGCTCTAAAGAGATGCTCCTGAAATGAGCGTAGGATTTGCTTTTTCTACTTTTCAAAAGTGTATCCACTGCTCAGAAAACTTATTTATTGCTTTATTACATACTCATTTGTTTCAGAGTAATTTTAGATTTATCTTGTCAACAAAATTGTCAAAAGCTTGTACCCTCCGCCCCCTTAGCAAGGGCTTCCTTTCACGCTAACTACAGTAGATCGTCTGTAAATTGACCACCTGAGGGACTATAATAAACTGGTCAACATACGGAAGGAGTCAACATAAGGAACTAGGACTTCTGTGCTGATATGGGCATGTGGTGCATGTCCAGTTAGCAAAAATTAGGTCAACTTATGGAGGTGGTCAAGGTAGGGAAGTGGTCAGCTACAGAGGTTCTACTATATATTATTGCCAGACTAATAAATATTTTCTAACTTATTGTTCATTTGGATGGTATAAAGCAACATAACCAAGAGTGTTATAATCTTTCTGAATTTACATACTTGGAGTTGCTGATTCTGTCACAAGTTACTATTAAAAATAAGACAAAACAAAACAATCCTACTCTGACTATTGCCCTCCAGAGGGTGACTGACAAAGCCTTAGCGGAATCCGTGTGGAGTGGGGCAGAAACCTTAGGTGCATTCATTTGATGCTCCTCCCCCTTTCACTGTTATTCGCTTAAAAGGAAAAAAAGATTCATTTCTCTAATTAATGTATTTAATTAAAGAAGGGAGGACAGATGAAATTAAGGGGAAAAATAAGGGTGGAAATGTTATATAGTTACAAGTAAGGAGGGAAAAAAATAAACCATGGTAATTTAATTATAACCATCCCTTGAAATTTGATATATATTTGATATATGAATTGCCTCTATACCTCCTCTTTTGCAAAAATAGAAAAGAAAAAGGCAACTAATAATGAAAATAAGTTGGATGAGGTGACAGCTCACTTTCTTCATTGATTTCACTCTCCTTCTGGAATGACGCACTCAAGGCTTTGCCTCCACAGCTGTCAGTTAAGTTATCGCCAACATTATTAAACTCTGCAGTGAAGCTTCCATTAAAATATAAATCTACCAAGAGTAGCTATTTATGTGTTTCTCTGTACATTTCCACATATATCTGAAAACTGTTTCAATGTGTTATTTCAGTTAACTTTTTAATGGAAGCAAAATCCTGGATTTGTGTAGTAGTGATAATCTCCCCCGTCAGCCATATGAATATCAGAGCTGTACCAGGAGCTCTGCGTTCCAGTAGCCAGTGCTGGGAAGGTCTGCCCATGTGCTGCTCAGCAAGGAGTATTTTTCTTATACCAATGGTGTGCTTAGTGTCCCCTTGGCTAATCCTACAGGTTCCTAAAGCACTGCAAAAGTCAGTTCAGTCCAGCTGCCTACTTGTCAGACAAATACGTTTCTGCATTTTATAAATGGGATTGCTGAGGTCCTCAATGAACTTCCAAGATGCCATAATGAAGGAGGAAGACCTCAATGACAGCAAGTCTCCGTCTACCAGTGATGTTTCCACTGTAGAATCCTCACATTAACCCGGGTAAACCTGTCAGTGCTACTGGACCCAAAACAAATAACACCTACTCGGTGCATTTGCATTGAGCTGAGGGACTCAGCCAGCAAGCTCTTCACAAGGAGAAGCAAGGGTGCAGCCTCCTCCAACATTCCTCGCTGGCTTTTATGGAAATCTCAGGCATGAGAAAATACAGCACAGAGGAAAACTTCAAAGACAAAAGCAAGAAGTTTTTCTTCAATTCCATGATTGAGCTTTCAGCACATTCTGTTTACTGTACTTCTGTCTTGTCTTGCCTTAACTGTATCACCGCTGATATATGACCTGGTTAGGAAAGTATGCTGTGTCTAGTGAGTATTGGTTTTAGTACTCAGGGCCTGGAGTGATGCTTGGCTTTTTCCCAGATTACTCTGTCCCTAAGCCTAGCACTTTTAACACTATGCTCTATTCTACATAAGCCTAATTCTTTTGCCCATCTGTCCATTCTCAATAAGATATATGGAGAAAGGTTTGTGCTCCCAAAGAATATTCTGTAGACAATTATTATATATGGAGATGTACTAATTTAATAACCATTTTCATAATAGAAGATTAAGACATGCATCCTGTCAGTATTCAGAAAGAGTGATGGAATCTTAATGGATTAACATGTGGTTACATGTATCAAATAAAACACTAATAATTTCATTGAAAGTTCTGTAAACTAGCTTGATTTTATCTTAGTGAAAAATAGGGTTTTTATATCATATAGAAAGAGCAGAGCAAATCCTACCAGTACTAAGACATAAAATTCAGTAATCTCATAGAAACTCAATTGAAAAGAATAAAACAGAGGGACCAAATATATAAATAAGCTTGGGGCTCTGACTCCAAAAAAAAAAAAAAGTACAACAAGAAAATAATAAAAAAGAAATGCCATTAATGATCAAATTTTCAGTACATTCCAAATGGAGGAATTGTTTATTAATTTCTCAAAGGTTGTAGATTCCTTTGAGTCCTGGTGAGGAAGGACAGGCAAATTACTTCATGTAATAGCAAAGTATATTTAGGGAAGTAGCTGCTATCAGTTCATTCAAAGGAATTTTTTGAAAGATAAAGAATATTAAAGAAATAGTATTTGAAATAATAATTCATACTGTGAGAAGTAAAAATTGGTAGCTTGTTCCTTTATAGTGACTTCTAATTAAACTTAGAGAATAACAAGAACAAAGAAAACCCCTTCGGCCCTCCCTGATCTCGCTGGTGTCCCCTCCCTGACTGTGCCCCTCTGACATGGTCACGTTCCATTCTCTGCCCTGTCACACTGATGTCCTTGCTGCTTTTCTTTGGAGTCTCCAAGTTGATTGCCATCTCAAACCTCCTGCATTAGCTATTTCCTCTCCTTGGGATGTTCCCCTGGCAGGTTTGGTATTACTTTCTAATTCTTATCATATAGTCCTTCCCTATCCAATCTGGTGAAAATACCCCCAGTTTTCTACACTCTTTATTTGCAATTAGCTTACCTTTGCATGTTTGCTCAATTGGAATGTAATGTTTTGGAGGGCAAAGACTTCCTTGTTCATTTTGGTGACCCCTAAACATGAGAAGCACCTGTATAAGTTACTAGCACAATAAATGATATGGAAAGAAGCTATGCTGTGTATATTGTCCATATTTGCCTGAATGTGTTTTGTGCATATATATGTTTGTATGTATAGGACTTTCAAGAGAAAAATAAAGAACATATCTGTATACACTACTATTTAGCATACTATAATATTAGCACATATTACTAATTGACTCTATGTAAGATAGCTGTTATTTTATCTTACCAAAATTGTTCTAATTCTAAATAATGGAATCAGAAGAGATTATGCATTGATTTAAAAGTCAGGCATACTGGGTACAGTGGCTCATGCCTATAATCCAGCAACTCAGGAGACTAAGGTCGGAGGATTGTTTCAGGCGAAAAGCAACATAGCAAGACCACTTCTCTTAAAAAAAAATAAGAACAATTATCAAGTCATGGTACTATTCACCTGTAGTCTTAACTACTTAGGAAGCTGAAGAAGGAGGATCCATTGAGCTCAGGAGTTCATGGCCAGCCTGGGCCACATGGCAAGACTCTATTTACAAAAAGCAAACAAAGAAAGAAAACAATAGAGACCGTCAAGATTTTGTAATTCAGCTACTCTCACTTCACTCCCATTCTGCTGTTAAGGTAGAGGGGATCCCCCAAATTGGCATAGTGTGCAAGGTCCTATGTCTAGTAGATTACACAATCAAGTCTGCAAACTAGGTTCTGAATGGAAATCCCACATCTTTTCCACTCAGCAGGTTGCCTTTTTCCTCTCTGTGCTGGGTTACCTACTGATCTGGCTGCCTGGCACCTGTTAGTATGAGTAGTTTACTGCTTAATTTCATGTAGGCAGCTTATTCAGTAGCCATGCTCTTAAGTGCCCAAGTTCCTAAAATAGACTGTGGGTTTGAATGGTGGCTATACCCTTCACTAGACATATTGTCTTAATTAGATAGTTACGTCACTGTGCCTCAATCATTCACCTGTCAAACAGTGATAGCAATACTTACTTTTTGGCATAAGGATTAAATAAAATAATTTATGTAATTAGTTGTAGAGCACCTAAATATATATATATATATATATATATATATATATATATATATATATATAAATATATAAATATATATATATATATATGACATGTGGGTATATATATATTATATGTACATGTACAGAACATGTACAACTTTACCTATTATTTTACAAGATCTTTAAAACATTGATTTGTAGAGTTACTTTGGACAAAGAAAAAATTAGTACAAACTTAACTAACGTTAGGTCAAAGCAATTTAGCAGTTTTTTTCTTAGTCGAATATCGATTTTAGAAAAAAATAAGAAGGGCATAACTTTCACCTCTCACCATGGAGTTATCCTTCAATATTAATTAAATACAAAGCTATTTCAGTTTTATCATAAAATTTTTAAAGTTGAATGTATGCAAAGAAGGTAGTAAATCCATTTGAAGTCCGTTATGAAAGATTTCTTTATTACTAAGCCCTGCATTAGTGATGGTATCGCTTCCTTTCACCAAGCTGGGAAAGGAGGAAATAGCCAGACTAGACGGCTCAGGAGTGGGAAGAGCCAAGGTACGGAAGTGGAAGTCTGGTTGTTTTAAGTTGAAATGGGTCCTTTTATAACATTTTTAAATCCGACTTCTTAAAAACTCTTGAATTTAAGCAACCTACATGAAGGAATGCTTTCATGTGGTCAAAACCAAATTTAGAAGCTCTAAATTCTGACTTCTAATGGTATATAGACTCCATTTCCAGTTGCTTGTCCAGTTTTTCTTTCAGATGTGTTTCTTTTTGAAAAGATTTAAGTATGGCTTAAATTTAATATTTGCAAAGTCCTTACAAATACATGACTAATATAAAAATTACTTAATTTTTTTTTTTTTCTTTTTTTTTTTACTTTATCGCCCTCGGTAGAGTGCTGCAGCAACCTCCAATGCCTGGGCCTAGGCAATTCTCTTGCCTTAGCCTCCCTAGTAGCTGGGACTACAGGTGCCCGCCACAGTACCCGGCTATTTTTTTGTTGCATTTTGGCCGGGGCTGGGTTCGAACCCGCCACCCTTGGTATATGGGGCTGGTGCCCTACCCACTGAGCCACAGGCACCACTCTACTTAATATTTTTAATGCACCTTGAAGATAAAGATTGTGACATAAGGTGTTAAGTTTGACTTAATAAAGAAAAGTCCGTTGGATCTATGTTATCTGATAAATATTTCTAAAATTTCATTTTTCTGAGCTTACAAAGGTTCACAGATGCCAGGTGAAACGTTATTCAGGCACTTCAGGACTCCTCCCCGTTTTGGAGGGTGTATTCTTCCCTTTACTGTCATGTCTTAGGAATTCTATTTTTGGTTATTAATCATGAACGTTACTACTTTCTAAAAATATATAGTATATTAAAATTATATGCAAGTGAGGTTAAGTATTTAGATTTGTTATTTTCTAATTATAAGCAAGTAGAGTCTTCTACTCATTTTTCATTAATTACAAATCATACCAATATTTGAAATAATTATGAAAACCAATGTTTAAAATAACTATGAGAATACTCCTAATGGTAAATAATACGACTAAATATCTGTTAATGAAAATTATGGGGAAAAAAAAGGTCTGTTTTGTTTGAATTTCTCATATTTAGAGACCAGGTTATTTTTCAAGATGTGAACAAATTCCTCTAGGCTATCTCTTTTTCCATTTTTATTCACTTCTCCAATCCTAGTGCACAGGACACAAAACAAAGCCAGGAAACATGGGTAAGTCACCTGCCACTGAAAATAATCTGCTGTCACCCTTTATTCATGATGTACACTTGTGGTATTCCTATCCATGTAGAACAACAGTGAGCCTCTCTGCAATTTCATAACCTCCACTGGAACACTCAAAGTGGTAGCTGAGGTTGGCTGTTTGGCAGACAGACAACAGAAATGGCAGAACCACCAAGAGAAAGCAGAAGCAGCAACAGCTAATTCAATCTGTGACCACAAAACACCAGGAGAGAAACATCTCCTGGTAAATAAGAGAAAAAAAACTGTCTTATTGGTGGGTGGGCTCTTCACCTTGTCCTTTCCTCCTGCGCCCTCTCTCCTTACCTCTCCCTGCCTAACCTTTCAACCTCTGGAAAGGAGTTGGCCAAGGAGAAGTGTTCTGAAATTATGAGGAAGATCGTCATTCCATCTTGCTGCCTGCGAGGTCAGCGCACACCCTGATATATGGGTTTATGTTTCCCGCCCTAAATTACCCAGTCTAAATGGAAGTGTTCATGGCTTTAAGTAAATCCAAGTTGACATCAGTATCTCCTCAATTCATTTGACCTCAGAACGCCTTTCTTTTCCAAAACACCATTAACATCCTGCTTCTAGAACTAGCGTTCCATGGAATGTACTTTGGGGAATGATACTTTAAACAACCAAAATAGTTTCAATTTCGTATTTAATATACCACATTAACAAGCAAGTACGTGATCATTTTTGGAAGTTTTCTTTCAAATAAAATGTGCTTTGTTTCTAATAGTGTTTCTCTTTCATCTATCAAAAGCATATCTATGACTCTAACCGCATCCCATAACAAAGAGGACACTTGTGTGTTGTGTTAAATAAACTTTCTTTTAAAACATAAAAAAAAGAAGAGGAAAAAAAAAGAAAAGAAAAACTCACATAACAGTCTTCTTGTTGCTAAATGATTCAGATTTTTTTTCTCTTGAGTTTTGGTTCAAACAGCCTCTGAACCCTTCTCCACATCATCCATGCTGCCCATCCTTATAAATCTTTTATGTTGTAGAAGCTTGGGATGTTTTATTATTTATCTTTATTTGTTGGGGCTAGCCTTGGTAAAGAGGACTGTTTATAATGGACCTGTAAAAGAAAAATAAACTGAATGTGGCCTGTGAACTTGGTTATGCACCAGGGGTGTAATTTTTCTTGCAACATGACAGGGCAGGAGACTGAAATCACTGATAGAACTTTTGGAGATTTAGTGATTAAAAACAAAGTGACTTTGTATCATCTTCACATGGAAAGAAGGAATGACATTGAGCCTTTAGGGATGACCTAGAACTCCCTAACGGCCTTCGGTTGTTTCTGAGTTTCATCATCGTTTATGGGTAATAGGAAAAGAAAGGATCTGGTGGCTCATTTCTGGAAGACTAAATACCTTCAGAAAGCAGAAATGCTATGCACAAATTTTATAAGAAAAGCGATCAATAAAAGGCATAGGACACATCAGACAAATGTTTTATATTTAGTACCTCTCAGAAAATGTATGCTTGGGTTGCTCAGACACAGAATGCAGTCAATAATACAGCAGTCCCCCTTTATCTGCACAGGACACATCCCAAGAACCCCTGTGGGTGCCTGAAATCAGGACCCCCTACGTATACCTTGTACCTGTCTCTGACGGATGTTTGTGTGATACTGCCTACCTATATTCTTCCTATCAATGTTTATCAATGAAAGGTTAAAAACATTTCTCACAAATCAAATGTTCGGTTTTGAATAATATATCTCTGCCTTAGACTATACGTTGTAATTTATGTTTGTGATCATCTTATTTACAGGATAGAGTCAAAAGAGACTTAAATGGCTGAATTATTAGTAAGAAGGTGTCTGTTCCCACAGACAGAGTTATCTTGTCTCCAATGCCACCAGAATACATAGTTCTGATCTGCACTGCTAAATATTGACAAATGTTTTGTTAAAACTAATGTGGGCCAGGTATGGTGACTTAAGCCAATAATCCCATCACTTTGGGAAGCTGAGCTGAAAGGATGGCTTAGGTCCAGGAGGAGTTTGATACCAGCCTGAGCTGGTACAGACATTAGGGTGGTGCCTGTGGCTCAAAGGAGTAGAGCGCCGGCCCCATATGCTGAAGGTGGTGGATTCAAACCCAGCTCCGGCCAAAAACCACACACACACACAAAAAAGTACAGACATTAGTAGGGCATGGTGGTATGTACCTGTAGTTTCAGCTTCTCAGGAGGCTGAGGAAAGAGGATGGCTTGGTCTGGAAGTCTGAGTTTACAGTGAACACTGCCTTCTGGCTGAAAGAATGAGATTCTGTCTCTAAAATAAATAAGTAAAAAATGTTTAGGACATTAAATTAGAGCAACCTTATTATTATTTATTAGAGTAGCAGGAAAAAAAAACAAACTGATTCTCAGTTATGTTGATAGACTTATCCAAAACTCTGATCTAGTAGAATAGTGCCATCACTTGTAGATCAAGTTCCTAGGAGGCGAAGTTTCTCTTACCATGAGTTTTTGTTAGAATGATGGAAAAGAAAATCCATACAGTTGATTAATGAATTTAGAAGCATGAATGTGTAGAGTTTACCTGCAGTTCTGCCTTTATCTGTACTCCCAAAATAAACCACAGCTAATTAATCACACAAGTCCTGGAGTATGAAAGAATCCTGACACTCTATTTTATTTCCACTGGTGCTGAAAAACAGTTTAGCAAAGTTTTCTTAGTGGGGCATTTGCTTTTATCACAGAATCACATGGCCACGCTGGAGAACTATAGTTGATGCTGTCTCAGTGTGGTGGAGCTTCATTTCAGTGATTTGGCCTAGCTGATTCAACTTCTTTGCAAAACTGTAGTGTTGCAGGAAAGCTTACTGTAGTTTTAGTAGGTAACTATTGTGGCAGGTATTACTATAGTAGGTAAGGTCAATGAGAAGGCCATCAGTTGGCCTTATTACAAAATGTGGATGATCTGTGTTAATCAAAACTTTTCAGTAATTTATTTTACAGTTTTTTGTGTTCTCACATCTATGCATGAGAGAAGGGGGCTATCTCTTTATTTACTAGATTATTAGCCTCTCTTTAAAAACTCCTGATTTTTTCCTAGTGCTGAAAGTTCCTTATACAATATACCACAGAAATTAAAAGGTTGTATTTTCTCATTTATATGATTCCCATGGGTTTTCAAATATTCAATAACTAACATATTGATCTTAATTATTCAAAATCTTTTGCATGTGGGACTAGCCACTGCACCTGGCTAATTTTTCTACCCCTGGTAGAGACAGGCGGGGGAGGGGTGTGTGTGTGCCTCCCTCTTGGCCAGGCTGTTCTCTGACTCCAACTTTAAAATATATCCTAAATCATAATTTCTCACTATTCCCAACCCTCTGGGGTTGAATCCCTCACCTGAACTTATAATTAGTCATCCTGTTTCTGCACTTTTTAAAATTATAGAATATTTCAAATAAACCATGTGTGACTTTGTACTTTTTACCACATAAAAAAGCATGATGATCTGACGGAATCATTAACATCTGGAATTGCTTGAAGCGTTCAGCATTCATTGTTCTGTGCACACCAGCAGCTGTTTACTGCAAACACTTGGGATGGACTCCTGTCCAGCAGCTGAAGTGTGATCAACCCACACACAGGGCAGGGAGTTAACCCTGGGAACAGCTTCCAAGAACTGGGTGGTGGACAAATAGTCCAGCTTTCTTCCCTTCATTTTTCAGGTATCTTAGCAATATTGAGTTTGTTACCCAATGAGAACTTGCTCACTGACCTTGAACTAGCTTTCTTACCTTCCTATTTTGTTTCTCCACACCCCAGTTGATGCTTTCTGGTATCTCCTACCAAATGAACTGGTTTCACTGAAATTTCAATCTTGTGATCTACTTTGGATGATACTCAGTCTAAGATAGGCTTACATTAGGATTAGAATATATTCATTTAGGCTGGGCATAGTGCCTCACGCCTGGAATGCTAACACTCTGGAATGCCAAGGCGGGTGGATTGCTTGCGCTCAGGAGTTCAAGACCAGCCTGAGTAAGAGCCAGACCCATCTCTACTAAAAGTAGCAAAACAAACAGCCAGGTGTGGTGGTCATGGTGGCACACGCCTATGATCTCAGGTACTTGGGAGGCTGAGCTAGGCAGCACCACTGGAGCCCAAGAGTGTGAGGCCTTCGTGAGCCAGGGTGACACCACTGCACACTAGCCAGGCTGACAGACTGAGACTCTGTTTCAAAAAAAAAAAAAAAGCGGACCTCCAGTCCCACCTACTTGAGAGGCTGAGACAGGAGGATTGCTTGGGCCTGGCAACATGAGGTAGCAGTGAGCTGTGACCACTGCAGTGGCCTGTGCCCCCTCACCACCCTCTATTCTAGGCAATAGCAAGACCCTGTCTCAAAAAAACAAAAACAAAAACAAAAATAAACCCTAAAACTGCAACTATGCTTCCGAATTCTAAAAAGGATATTTTTAATTGATAAATCTATACTCAGCCAAACAATCAAGGGGGATGACGTGGGGTTTAGGAAATAGGATCCAACGTGGGCAATAGAAAACAAACGTAAATGCAAATATGGATAGGTCAGCTGGGCACAGTAGCACACACCTGCGGTCCCAGATACTTGGGAGGCTGAGCAGGAGGATTGCTTGAGTGCAGGAGATTCCAGGCCAAGTTGCAACCCCTTCTTTTGAAAATAAAATATAGATGATTGATAGATTTGGAGCATTGGAAAAGAAGTACATAAGCTGATTGAAGATAAAGTAAATGTGAAAAAACAGGGCAAGGGTAATTAGGCAATCACTAATTCCAAGTGAAAGTGGGGAAAAACGCGAGATAAGAAGGAAAGGTATAATATGCTATTTTTCTCGACAACGAGTGTTTAAGCCCTAAATCAGATCATTTCAGAGATGATAGGGAGGGAACCTGACAATAACTGTGGTATAAGGCACTTGCTCTGGAAAGAAACTCTCAGGGGACTATTGTTTTCATTTTAAGACTTTTGGAACCATTTGATTTTACTTAACCATTCTCATGTATTTAACAAAAAAATCCTATCTTAATAAAACCTTACATTAATTCCTAAAAAAAAAAAAAAGAAGAAAAACTTTTGCATGTTTTGTATTTTAGAGAGTGGCAAAGAACTATGATAGTATAAACACTAATTCGAGTATTCAGGGCCATCGAAATATGAATTTTTAATACTTCTAATAAAATATAATGAATATATTTGAATTGATATGATACACTTATGTAAATCTCACAATTAGAGCTGCATAATTTATTCATGTCGGTATTAGACCTATAGTTGATGCTCAGTGATGATTTTATTCACTTTAAAATGGTTTCTGTTCTGCTTAATTGGTTTAGATTTGCTCTGTCAGGTTTTTTTCTCTTACTTCCTTACTGTGAAAGTTGCAGACCTGCTGCTGTTTTATGTTGTCTTTTTTTTTTTTTTTTTTTACACGAAAGAATAAGGCAAGCAAAAATCTAAGTCCGAGTAAAAGAAGTTTATTCAGAGTTTCTGAGCACTTCAAAAAATGTTTCCTGCTGCCTTTATTGGAGGATTATGAAAATTCCATGCAACATCTGTCATAGAAAATAGCACTAGAAAATACATAAATCATGAAATTCTGTTAAAGGTCATTATTTCTAAGATAATATTGACTTGTGTTCCAGAAAAACACAGCATCGTATCATGGGCACATCCCCCCCCTACCCACCCCATCCTCAATTGGTTGCTAGCTTATTCTGTATTTCTTTTGGTTATGGATCAATTAGCACTATTCTTATATATACTGATGGAAATATTTTGATGTCTTAACAGCTTAGAAGGCTGTGTTTAACCCTGAGTTACTCCTAGAGTTACTTAACAGAAACAACCAAGGGTCTTTTGTCACGAGTGGCCCAGTCTTCACAATTTTAGCAAGATAATAGTCTCAAAAATACCCAAATAAGAATTCTACCATTCATTTATAGCAGTTTCTACAATTCATTGTATAGGTTTACACTATTCATGCTATAATATTTGGACAATTGTTGTGGTTACAACTAGCCTTTAATTTAGTAACTGAGTTTTGTTTTTGTTTTTTTTTTTTTCTTCACTCTTTCAAATATTGAGGAGTCTTTTCTAGTTTCAAAAAAGTCTTAGAGGCCACATCCAAGAAAGTAATTTGATTTTTTCAAGAGACTACACGTTATGTAATAAAGGGGCATTGTCTCCATTTTACAAAAGTAGACTATGGGTTAATCTACTTGTTAATGGTTGCAGCAGTGAACCATTTTCTCTTGGGAATTGTTTTTCCATCAGAGAAATTATAATTTCTTATCTCTCCAGTTATTACTCACTCTGCAAATGAGTAATCTTAGGAGATGATTGGAATAAAATTTTTAATAATGTAAATGTATGTTTCTATTATAGGGCACTGTTAAATTGAGGAGAAGGGTTTCATAAAAACCATACAAACAGCAATGAGAACTTGTTGATCAGTTTGCTGTATCACACCATAAATATTCCTAATTCATCTCACAATGCAAAATTGTGAAATAAGAATCACAAGAGTTTGTGGAGAAAATAAGATTGGGACAAAACAGTCAAAACTGAATTAGACACATTCACACACACGCAAAGATAAATACCTAATAAAAAAAAAAAGATAGAATACTTTTACACTTGTAAATGATTAAGATATATAAACATGCTATAATAAATATGGACTTCACGTTGAAAGAGACCTATAGTTTGTATGGAAGAGGGTGTTTGATGAGTTGCAGCTTGAGAGTGACTGTGAAGAGGTAGAAGGAAGGATATCAGAAATCTTACAGAAACTTGTATGGCCAGACAGGGGATGGACGTGGCTCCTAACACACCAGGCAAGCTAAGATAGTTTGCAGTGTGGAGGTGGGGGTAGAGGTGGCACTTGCATTTTGGGTCTTCCGGTGTAGCTCATCTCAGTGAGGTGCAGTTTTCTGTGGTCATGTGTCATTCCTCATAAGCCAAACAATGCAGATTAGATGGGAAATTTGTGTCATGCAAAATTATTCTCTGTTGGTAATTCATATTTTCAAAATGAGTTATAGCAGAACAGCTGTCAGTTAGAAAGATGGAGACACTAACTATCTAATGGAAGATGATGATCCTAGCTAGGGTAAAAAGAGGTGACTAATAATGCCACTACCATCAGGACAATTAAATGGCAACATTCTTATTTTTCTATCTACTATTAGGCAAAATTGAACTTCAGCCCCTCTGTGCAAACCAAATCCCTTATTCAAACTCAGTTTTGCATTGAGAAGTACCATCTTACCTGGAAGGGATATGAGAATTGGGAAGGCCACTGAATAATCATGGAACATTAAAAACATTTTCACTTGTCTGTTTTCTTGCACTCTGCTTTAGAATTTGTGCTTACTAACCAGTCACCACAAGCAGCCCTGGGACTCTGCTTATTTTAATGAATGAATTAATTTAAAGAAGCAAGTAAAAGTGTGGAACTTGCAAAATTCATTCAACTATGCTATTTCCTGTTGTACATTTTTCTGCAAGAGCAAAAATCTCCTTTGATGTGTGGCTATACTCTGAGAGAAGTTAACAAATATTGGTAGGGAACGGGCTTTGACAGACTGCAGTGCCTCTGCGCCCTTGCTCTGCTGGGCTTTCATATTCTGGAGCTAGACTCCTGTGCACACAGTAGAAAAATAGGAAGTTCTTTGAGCTGAAACTTCATAGTCACTGTGGGATACTCGAGAAGGAGACCAATGGGGAGAAAGATAATATAGTCATGGCTTTGAACTTTTCCTGGATTTTACTTGCTAGAAACCAAGCCAGAGTCACTCTGACACATTATTGTTACTAGGTCTTTCACCAGGTAGGAAAAAATGTTCCACAGTCCATGTTGATGAAAGGGAAAAGGAGTTCACACATGAGAGAGAAGGTGTTCTGAATTTAGTGTGTAAAGGAAGTAGAGTAGGGCTAGGATCTATTCCAAGCCTCAGCTTAGAGGCCACTTTCAAAGGCATGTCTTTCCTACCTCCTCTGATCCAAGCAAGGTGCCCCTTCTTGAATTTCCAAAGCACTTTTTCAGCCTGTATCAAGTTTGACTCTTTCCTGTTTCCTGTCATGGGATGAGGACAGAAACATTTCTATTTCATTCAAAATTAAAGCTGCTAGTGTTTAGGTAATTGGTGCAGAGTAGGAGTTTAACGAACATGGTTGAAAGAATGAATAAGCAATGGAATGCAAAAACTTATGGTCTACAAGAAGAGATGATAGATAAATATATAAATTAGTTATGAAATGATAGGGTGCATTCAGGTCCATTAAAAAGAGATTAAAGAGGGCTGTAATTTCTTTAGTCAACAGTTATCTGCTGTATGCCTTTTATGTTTCAGCATAAAGTTGAACAAGTGGATTAGAAATATATAGACCCCATGATCGTAGAGCGTATAGACCCTCAAAGTACACAGATGTTAAATAAAGGAAACAGACAAATGGATAAAGTGTTGAGAACAGTTACAGAGCATAACTGGGAAGACATAATCTACATGGGCAGGCGGGTGATATTTAAAAGTGATGACCAAAGATGAGGAGGGCAAAAAGAAGACAACTTAACCTGTGCACAGGCTGTGAAGGCACCAGCAGTTCAGCATGTGTGAGCAAACAAAACAGGCTGGTGTGACTTGAGGTCAGTGAGCTGGGCATGATGGAGAAAAATAGGCTAAAGCCAGATCACACTAGGTAGGAAATTTGGATTTGAATCAGGATAAGGTTACACACATTTGTCTAACTCCATGAATTTAAACTCAATACAGTAGAACCTCTGAAAGTTGACCACTCAAGGGACTGTAGCAAACTGGTCAACATACAGAGGTGGTCACCATAAGGAACTGGGCCTGGTCTACTGATGCATGCCTATGGTGCATGTCCAGTCTAGGAGATGGTCAACTACCGAGGGTCTACCCTATATGTGAATTCTATTGTGTAGAAAAACATACTAAACAAATACTTGATAGAGGAATGAATAGATGTATAGAAGTGCAAGAGAGCAGGCACAGTAAAGTTGCTAATAAAATCAGGGGTAGATATAAAGATGTTCACTGTAAAATTCCTTCAACTTTGTATGTTTGAAAATATTCATAATAAAATGCTGGAACAAATAAATACTGAAAAATGAAAATAAAAAGAGATATAATAATCACACAAAATCCCACAACCAAAATTGGGATTATTCTAGCATATTATTTGTTTCATATTCTGTGACTTCTGAATTGATACATGCTTGTTAAATCACAATCATATCCCATAGCTTTAAAAATCACATCAAATTTGCCACATTTTACATTACTTAAAATATCAAAGCATTTGATGAAGAATTTCTTTAAGTAAGTATAAAGATGGCTTGGCACCTGTAGCTCAAGCAGCTAAGGCCCCAGCCACACACACCAGAGCAGGCAGGTTCAAATCCAGCCCAGGCCTGCCAAACAACAAGGACAACTATCACCACAAAATGGCCAGGCGTTGTGGCGGGTGCCTATAGTCCCAGCTACTTGGGAGGCTGAGGCAAGAGAATTGCTTAAGCCCAGGAATTGGAAGTTGTTGTGAGCTGTGATGCCATGGAACTCTACCCAGGGTGACAGCTTGATGCTGTCTCAAAAAAAAAAAAAAAAGTATAAAGACAAAAATGTAAAGACTAGAACTCATCAGCCTTCACACGTCCATCCATCCCTGTCAGCATAGCAGAAAGGAAGTGAACACACTGAGGCCTGTTAGTGTGATTAGCTATCAGCAGAAAATTCTACTTTAAAAAATTTTTTTCAGGTTTGTGGTTGACTTAAATGACATAAAAGAAAGAACCTTGTTTCTTTGAAAATTAGCTAAGGGTACCCGAGAGTGTTGGCGTATTCGATAGTTTAGCTTCTAACCTGTTTCTGTAAAAATTTCAGTAGCATAGTGTGAAGGCTGTGAAACAGATTGCTCTTTTCCTCAATGAGTTGTTACCCACCACGAGCATTGCGCTGATAAATTAGTGTATCACAGAATCACGCTGGAAACCTTGTGCTTGATCTCCCTGTGTTTTCAATGAAAACATTTCCCTTTTACTGATGTTTGTTCTTACTGACCCTTTGAGGTCAGAAGACAGAGTTTCTTTATTAAGTCAGTAAATCAGGGTTATTTAATTGGCTCTAGAAACTTCTGAGTGGTCTTAGCCTATTCCAGCCCCAAACAGGGTTCTGACCAACCACTGTGAATTCTGCTTTTCCAAGAAGGTAGGGGGTGAGAGATTATAACAGACTCTGTGTCAGTAGTCAGTTGCTCGTTGCCTTCAAAGCACTGATTTTCTTGGCGTAGGCAAAATGCCAAAATCAATGTTTTTACCTCACATAAAGAAATACTTTACCATTTAGGACATGATATGGTTATCCCTCTTTTTCTGAGAAGCCATCAGACATTTTAAAAATAAAATATGTCTCAGGTGTTTACAGAGGGACTTATTTTTATTCTCTCTGTTATCCAGAAAATAATTAGATGATTGTTGGCATTAGCAACAGCGCTCAGAGGAGGGGTAGCGTGGGAATGATGAAAGCAGACTTGTATAATGAGAGCAGACGGCCGGGTTCTGTGAGCATCGGCTGGTAGTCTTATCTTCGCTGGAATTGGACTTTTTTTTTTAAATGTCTCCAGAGCTGTGTAACTTCACATTTATTTCTTTTTGCATCTTTTTCGTTTGGTTATCTTGGTTTTTCTCTTCTTGTACTTGACATCATTCGTGCTTGATATGGGGCACTGAGAAATGAGGGAAGCAAGTTGTTCAGAAATCATGCCTGGGGCAAGTATTTCTAGACTGGAGAATGTCGCCTCATTTATCATCATTGTTATCCCCAAAAGCTATAGGTCAGGAATGCCTTCAGTCCCCTGTGTTTCAGCGTTGTCTACTAAATTGGGGTTAATTAAAGTGTCTCTTTTAAAAGTACTTCCCTTGAACACACACACACACACACACACACACACACACACTTTTCCTCCAGTATTTCTTGTAGACTTGACCTGTGTAGGGCTTGATGTCATTTTTCTAGACTAGAAAAGGAGAACCATCCGGAGACTTTTGACTTTTAGACATGTAAGTGGTTCAAACTCCATAAGGGCAATACCCCACTTTTAAAATACCATTAACTTGTTGCCTTTGTACCCATGATCTCTCGATATTTTAAAGAAGAAAACGTAGCTTCTGTCCGTGCTTCTGCCCTTCTAAACAATGCATTTCCGGCTCCAGAGTTTCCGGAGCTAAAATGCATAGGAAGCTCATGTAAAGGGCAATTTTCTCAGCTCAGTTTCCAGAGATTTGGATTTGGAGGGACCATGGAGGGACGGAGAAATCTGAGCTTTAACCAGCCTTTGAAGAGCTTTAACTGCTCTTTGGATACATTTTTAAAACTCTGCTTATGCCATCACTGTAAAGGGTCATGGAGGGTAGATAAGGGTGCCCTGAAACTGCACAGGAGGGGAACCAACCTCCTCGGACAAGGTCTACACTGTATTTTTTGGAGACAAATGCTCTCTTCCCTGGCTTTGAATCATCCCTATGAGGAAGGGAACAATAGCACTGTAGTAAAACCCGTGTCATGTGACAAAGATGAAAGGAAATCATCGGCTAAAATTCTGTCATTTAGATTTTGTGGCTTGGATTTTTACGAGTATTTTTTTCTAGTAGGTAACTGAAGGGTAAATTAGGGATTTTTTTTTTTTTTTTTATCATTTACTTTGAATTCCTTTTGTCATGAAATATAAATCAATAAGAAACTATCCCAATCTCGTTCTGCAAATTAATATTAAAATTCCTGTTAAATTTCAAATTGAAAATTTGTTAAAGGCTTTTTCTTTCTTTTTTTTTTTTTTTTTGCAGTTTGGCCCAGGCTGGGCTTGAACCCGCCACCCCCAGTATATAGAGCCGGTACCCTACTCCTTCTTTTAAAGGCTTTTTCTTTCTTTCTGTTCTTTTCTTTTTTGTTTTGGTTTGTTTTTGATGTGGGTCTCACTCTGTCATCTAGGCTAGAGTGTGGTGCCTCAATCACAGCTGGCTATAACCAGGAACGCCTAGGTTCAAGGGATCCAATGATCCTCCTGCTTCAGCCTCCCAAGTTGCTGGGACTGCAGGCACGTGCTCCACACCAAGCATTTATCATTTTTTGTTGTAGACATAGGACACTTACTATGTTGCCCAGATTGGTCTTAAACTCCTGGGTTCAAACAAAACTCCCAGCTTGGCCTCTCAAAGTGCTGGGGTTACAGGCATGAGCCATGTGTCCGGCCTAAAGGCTTTTATAGGTTCAGAGCACAGTTGAGAGGAAGGTGCAGAGAGTCAGCTCACGCGCTGTCCTCCCTGCATCGCTTTCTCCATCATCAGCAGCTTCAGCCAGAGAGGTACAATTGTTGGAATTTGTTTCAGGGTTGGCACTTGGTGTCATACGCAATCTGCAGTAACACGTATCCCCCACTATCATGTCACACGGAGGGTTTCCCCTGCCCTGAATGTTCTCTGGGCTCCTCTTGTTCATCCCTCTGTCCCTGAAACCACTGACTTTCCACCGTCTCCATGGTTTGTCCTTTACCTGAATGTCTCGTAGTTGGCATCATACAGTATGTCGCCTTGTCAGACTGGCTTGTTTCACTCAGTGATATCCTTTTCAGGTTCCTCCAGGCTTCTGCAAGCCCTGATAGCTCATTTGCCATTTGTTTTTCAGGAAGTTTTTCTCTTCCTGGTTAAGGATATGTGTCTATGTATTGAAGTATGTGCTTACGTGTCAAGAATTGCCAGTCAAGAAATGCCAAGAAAATATGTATTGAAATGTTAGAAATGTAAGAAAACAGCTAACTTGAGCTTCCGTTTGATGTGTTGACTGCAGTGCTGTGAACGAGGCTTCTTTGGCCCCACTCTGATACGTGGCAGTATACAAACACCCCTAAATGGAAAGCTTACAGCCTGCCAGGAAGAAACTTCTTCTTTTTCTCCATTTAACTTCGAAAGTGGGAGGATTTGATTTTTTGATTGCCAAATAGCTGTCAGCTTAGAACAACTAGATTTGATTTCCTTGTATTTGATTTCCTGATGAGAATTAAGATCTAAGTGAGAAAACAGCTACCACCCTAAATGGGTACTGGGGCGAGAAAGAGCTTTTACTCTAGGAGTGCTTCTTGATATAACACAGACACAATCTGTAGTCTGTCTGATGAGACAGTAAACTCCGGTTGGCTTTCTTTAAAAAAAAGAAAAAGAATCACTGAGTATTACTGAAAGGTGAGATGTCAAATGCTCCAGCAGCAAGTAGAAATCAGATCCGTAAGACAGTCTTTGAAGACAATTTCAGACACGTCATCTAAATGCTGTCATCTAAATGCTGCTTTTAAAGTGCTACCTAATGAGTACAAGGGACCTCGATTAGCACATTTGCTTGCGTTTGGTCTACCCAGTAGTGAAGGGCTTGTTTAGGATGGGCTCTGCTTTCTCAAATTGCCCTTCTTAAACAAACAGAGCAAGAGGAGAAAGCTTTTAGATGTATAACATGAAGCCTTACAAGAAGCTGAGAGTCAACCCATGAAAGAAAGGAGCTGTTTAGTGGGTTTCCAGTTAAGGATCTGGGTGGTGCTGGAGGCAGAGTGGTAGATAATAGACTCCTAGTCACAGGGCTGTCAGGAGACAGAAAACTGAAGCAGCTTTGTGGGAAAACAGAATTGCTGGGTTTGCCCACTTGACCTTTACTCTGAATAGATGGGCTTAAAAAGATCACAAAGGGCTTTGCAAAAATGTGGTCTGCTCAGTTCTTTTGGTGCCTGAAACTCTCTTCTTATTCTGGGGAGTTTTAAGTTTGTTTCTCAGTGTTCCTAAAGGGATTCCGTGAAATCATTATTATCATTCCATAGGTATGTGTTTTAAATGAAGGCATTGCTCACTCTATGGACATGGCATGTCCTGTGCCGCAGTGAGTGTTTCTAGGGAAGGATAATTGAATGGAGACTCCAGCATCTGCACACTCCACATTATCGCTGCTGTCATAGGCAGTTACAGGGCCCCCTTCTATGTTTCTGGCTAATTACATAATCTTATTTAAATAAAAAAAGCACAATCACCATTTGAAAAAAAATGTCTATCAAATGCATGTATACTGCCATGTAGATGAAAGGGTTGCAGATTAATTGCCAGGATTTTCAGAAAGCAGAGCTTGACCATACTGGTTCCTGTGAAAAAGATCTAGAAGATTTTAGTTAAGTCTCAGTTGAATATGTGCCAAGGTTAAGATGTGGCGGCCAATGACCTAATTTAATGTTTGTTGCATTTATAGAATTTTAATTTTGTACTCTAGGAGGCATGGGTGCCCACTCCAAATTTTAAAATCTTGTCCAATTGTGAATGTCATATTCTTAGATAAAAATGGCAAATTTGAAAACACACAGAGGATATTACTTTTCACACTCCTTTAAAAAGAAAGAAAAGGAAAGAAAGGAAGCATTGATGGCGAATATAGAGAAACAAAAGCTGGTGATTTGAATAGAAAAGAAATGATAGATTTCAAATATGTGAAGGCCTATTATATAGATTAATATCATGTGTGAGGTTTCAGAAATCTCATAGTTCCTCATGCCAAATATTAGAATAAATGACAGGTGTATGAAAGAGAGAAGTATAGGAAAACATGAAGAAACCATAAAAATCGCAGAAGAAATAGAAGCAAATACAGGCATACCTCCAAGACATTGTGGGTTTGGTTCTAGACTACCACAACAAAGCAAATATACAATAAAGTGAATTACACCAATTTTGGGGTTTCCCAATGCATATAAAAGTAGTATTTATGCTATCCTTCAGTCTATTAAGTATACAGTAGAATTATGTCTAAAACAAATGGTGTGCATGCCTTAATTTAAAAATATTTTATTGCTAAAAAATGCTGATGCTCATCTCAACCTTCAGAGAGTCAGGATCCTTTTGCTGGTGGAGGGTCCTGCCTTGACTTTGATGGCTCTGACTGACCAAAGTGCTGTTGGGGTGGCTCTGTTTTTAAAATAAGACAGCAATGAAGATTGCCACATCAGTTGACTCTTCCTCTCTTAGAAGATTGCTCTGTAACATGGGATGTTGTTTGATAGCATTTTACCCCACAGTAGACTTCTTTCCAAAAATGGAGTCAATTCTCTCAAACTCAACACAGCTCTGTCAACTAAGTTCATGTAATTAATATTTAAAATCTTGTGTTTTCTTTTCAACAACGCTCACAGCATATTCACCAGGAACAGATTCCATCTCAAGAAACCACTGTTTGTGCTTATCTATAAGAAGCACAATATGAGTGCTCAGCCTTTTCATCATGAAATTGTAGCAATTCAGTCCCATCTTCAGGCTCCTCTTATAACTCTAGTCCTCTAACGATTTCTCCCAATTCTTCAGTTACTTCCTTCACTGAAATCTTTAAACTCTCAAAGTCATGCATGAGGAAGACTTCTCCTCTCTAGTTATGGAAGTCCTAGATGGCATCTCCCAACAGAAGGCTGTGTTGCCTACACTGAAAATCTGTTGTTTAGTGCTGTCAATTTCATCAGTATGATCTTTGCTAGATCTCAATCGATGAAGCTTCAACAGCTTGGATGCCTTTCCTTCCACTTTTATGCTATGGAGACAGTTTCTTTCCTCCTTAAACCTCGTGAACTAATCTCTGTTAGCTTCCAGATTTTCTTCTGTAGCTCCTGCACCTCTCTCAGCCTTCAAAGCATGGGAGAGAGTCTCTCTTTCTTCATTAGATCTTGCCTTAAGGCTTGCTGTGACTGGTTTGATCTCCTACACAGACCTCTCAGACTTTCTCCAGATCAGTAGTAAAGCCATTTCTCTTTCTCATCATTCGCATGCTCACTGGAATACCACTTTACGTTTCCTTCAAGAACTTTTCCTTTGCATTCACAACCTGGCTAACGGTTTGACACAGAGGCCTAGATTTAAACCTGTCTTGGATTTCAATGTGCCTTCCGTGCTAAACTTAACTGTTTCTAGCTTTTCAGTTAAAGTGAAAGACATGTGACTCCCTCTTTCACTTGAACACTTAGAGGCTATTGTTAGGGTTATGGATGGGCCTAATTTCAATATTGTTAGGTCTTAGGAAATAGGAGAAACATGAGGAAAAGCCAGTCAGTGGAACAGTTAGAACACACTCAACGTTTATAGATTCTGTTTGCTGTCTTATATAGGTATAGTTCATGGTGCCCCAAAACAATCAAAATAATAAGATCAAAGATCACTGATCACAAATTGCCACAATGGATATAATAATAATGTAAAAGTTTGAAATATTGCAAGAATTACACATATGTGACAGAGAGACGTGAAGTGAACACGTGATGTTGGAAAAATGGCGCCAAAGGACTTGTGTGATATGAGGTTGCCCCAAACCTTCAATTTGTAAGAAATACACTGTCCTCAAAGCACACTAAATGGAAGGACAACAAAATGTGGCATGTCTCCATTTAACTTCTTGTGGAGCTAAGAACGATACTAATGAGGAAAGCTTGGAAAGGAATGCTGATGGTCATTAGGAATATCTGAATTATTCAAAAATTCTTAGAACTTATCATAAAAAATTAAAAATATAAAGCTAAAGAAATTATGAAAGTCACATTCAACAGCAATAGTTATTAGCCTGGATAAATGTTCACAATATAATGTTGAATAACAGATCACTAAATCAAAGTTTTATTTTTAAGGTGGAACTCTATGTATTAGAATAACTATTCAGAAATCTTTTTTAATTGATGTCTTTGGGTGTTTTAATTATAGGGTTTTATTTATTTGTATGAGTTTCATATTTTTCAAAAATTTACATAATCATCCTATTTTATTTGGGTTTATAGGAAGTTACTATGCACAAGATACAAAATATGAGTGAGTCAATTAGTTAGACTTTGTAGCCAGATATAAAGTTAACACAAAGAAGATATTTCCAACAATTAAACTTCTAACAGTGTCTCATGACCTATGACTTATGGGTTGTTCTCTTCATCAGACAAATTCGTGTAGAAAATCACTGTAAATTAGATATTATAGAAGAGAATTCCTTATTTGAGGGAGATGCTTGCCTTCAGTAATCTCAAATGCCTTTTAACGTTGACCTTTTAGGTAGGGAAAAGGCAATTTGAAACATAATGCAGATTGGAGTTGAAAAGTGACAAATAACAGTCCAGTGACTGAGACATTCTTGAGATTAAAAAATGGAGATCTAGACAGTCATTTTAATAAGAATGGGGCCTCTGAAACCTTGTCCACAAGAGTTCAGTGGTTGAAATCCCAGTTCAAACACTTATACCATTCTGTCCCTCTATACCTCAGTTTCCTCATCTATAAAGCCTGCTATATAGAAATAGACCATTTATAAAAAGTTTACTGTCCCTGTGAGGTTGCTGAGAAGATCAAGCATTTTAATGCATATAAAGTAGTCAACACAATGTCTAACTATGTGATAAATCGGTATGACCTGCTTTTATACAGTGGTATTTCCGTTTTGGCTTTCATGGAGGTTTCTCTCTATAGATACAGATAGGGGCTGAGGAGGGGTGTTAAGGGCTATTCCAGTTTATTTATTTATTTATTTATTTATTTATTTATTTATTTATTTTAATGTTATCTCAGCACTCTCAGAAGTTGCCTCCAAGATTTGTCATTCTTCATTATGATCTACTAAAAAATTCATGAATCAGAGAGAGAAAAAAATAGAACCTTTTATAATTTCTCCCCATTTAGAGGCTGACACCTTTTTACATGTGAATTAATGCTGGCCTTTATATTTAGTATTTAACGGTGGTGGAAACTGATTGTGTTATGCAGTTGTGCATGTTAAGACCTTCTAGCTGGGATCATAAGCATATTTCTCTTAATTTTAGAAACAATAATACCTATATCAATACCTAAAATGCTTGCTTCACTGTTGTTTATGTACTTCATTTTAGAAGATTAAAGAGGTAATAGAGGATTTACACCAATGCTAGTAGATCCTGGCCCTCAATACCACCAGTCCAAATATTCACATTTATAAGAACCCCTCTGTCATGTGTGTAAGAGTGGGCACAGATAGAGTCTGTATTTTGGGGAGAAGAAAATTTAGTTCCTTATGCCTTTGGAAGTGTACTCTTGATATGAAAAGACATTCCACTCAAATCACTTAAAAAATCTATTTTATTTGTCATTTATATCTCCCAATTTCCAAACATACTTTAAATACTGAAAGAAAAAACTCAAGGGGCAGTGCCTGTGGCTCAAAGGAGTAGGACACCGGCCCCATATGCCAGAGGTGGTGGGTTCAAACCCAGCCCCGGCCAAAAACTGCAAAAAAAAAAAAAAGGAAAAGAAAAAAAATCTCAAAATGTATTTATTTGAATGATAAAGAACAATATAAAAAGAACTTTTTCTGATGAATGTATTTTATTGTGCCAGCTTTTTCAGGTCTTGAAGTGGTCCATGGGTAGAATCCTTTACATGCATATGTATAGGATTTACGTTTATATTTACTAGTTATAGTTATTTAAAATTATAAAGTGTAACTGCATTTGGGAAAGGTGTGCTGAGAATAGGCAGTTCACTTCCTCCTTCTGGGTAGAAACATCCACAGGGAAGAGCTGCCAGTGGACACAGGTAGTGGGCAGTACCCGGGCGTCCTGGGCGGCACAGCTAAAGTGCTGTGGTTTTCCTGCCATCGTGGTCTGAAATGCACTTTTGTTTCCACCAACTCCCAAAGAGAAACATCTGTCGGGATACTCACATGATTTTTGGCTCAGGAAAAAGATTCATCCTTTCATATAGAGTGTCGTCACTGCAATGAGGCTTGTCAGGGGATTTGTCTGCATGAATAAAGGTATTCTCTGCAGTGACAGGGAGGAGCCATTGTTGAGCAGAGACCATTACCACTTTCTATACAGGCAGTCCATAAAGTTCACGTGCAATTTACTATGTTAAACTATTTTAAGTTGCACGTGAACTTTACGCCCACCCTGTGTGTTTAACAATAATGCTATTCCTCAGCTTCCAAAAATCAACACACTGAAAATTCTGAAATTGTGAACCGATATTTTTGTATGATACGCATCACGCCTTTAGTTTTCTTTGGAATTACATTTTGAAGAATTCTCTTCTCCGTGACCTTCCTCAGGATCCTCGTTGTTTTTGTCTGGCGTATTTCTTTGCATCTGGAGGAGGAGACATACTTACATGCACATGTGTGTGCAGACACACACAGAATGCAGCAGGACTTTCCCTGGGCAGCCATATCCTCCAACTGAGGAAAGAACAGTGTGTTCACGTGCTCACCATCCAGAAGACTCCGTTCTCTGTGGAATAGTCCCTCATTGAGATACAGGGACTTTATCTCTGGCACAATAGGTCTGAACTAATTGAGATGCCATTTAAAAAGCAGTCAGTTAAGGAGGTGAGAGGAGAGGGAACTTGCTGCAAAATTGTCAGTTTGTAAGAAGACTTTTTTTTGTAGAAACACAGCCCACTGATTGCAGATCTAATCAGTGGTGGGAATGGGAGGTGAGGAGGAGAACAGAGTTGGAAAAAAGTCTCAAAGAGAGAAAAAAAAAAAAAAAAAAAAAGGTCTTAATTGAAATGGGAAGCATTCTCATTTTAGAAAATGTTTTCTTAACAGATTGCTCTAGCCCTCTGCCTTAAGGTTCTTGATTAAATTAATGAGGAGCGTGATAAGCTCTATTAGTGTTGTTGTTTCCACAGGAAAATTTTCTACAACCCTCTCTTTTCCTTCCTTCCCCAAATCTCAGGTGTGACAATAGAATTGCTAATTGAGGCCAGAACAAGCCAGGAAGATGAACTTATTATTACTATGCAAATGCAGACAGTCCAGGAAATTAATATTTCATGCATGCCAACCTAAACGAGTGATGTTCCCATTACAGACTGGGTGTCACTCAGCTGGGAAGCTGTTGCTGCAGCCTGTTGTCCTCAGAGAGGTCGTGAGCGTCTCTTTTTTGTTCCGTGTCGCCTGCTGTCTTGGGACCAGTCAGCCGTCTGACGTGTTGTGCTCCGCTGGCCCTCGCTGTTACCACAGATCTTTTACCAGTGCCAATAGATGAACTTGTTATGATCAGAGGACATTATCAACTTGATTTCCTGTCTTGGTAGTAAAGTATTGGGGGGGGGGGAGTACAGTCAAATCCTAGATAATAAAGGGGAAAAAGTGTTGCTGTAAAACGAACCATAAAATCCATAATAGGAGATGGGATGGGGACTTTTCCATAAAGCTTAACGAGCTCACTAAGAGCTTTGGAAAACACAGTAAAAAGAATGTTACCTGGAGGGCCTGAAATAGTTACGTTAAATTATTCATAATCGTTTTTTTGCCAAACACAATTATATTTCATAATCTGATGAGAACTATTGTGTTAACAATTAACTGTGTGTGTATGAAAAAGAGAGTGTGTGGTAGTAGTGAGTGTGAAGTAATTCTGGTTTTAACTCCCTGATTCCTACTTTATACCAAATATGAAATAATAGATATGCTACTTAAGAACAGAAGCCAAAATAAATCTTTTTTTTTTTAATGTGTTTTTTTTCTAAAGACAGAGTCTCTCTCTCTCTCTTTCTGTGTCACCTAGGCTAGAGTGCAGTGGTGCCCCCACAGCTCCTAGAACTCTTGGCCCAGCCTAAATTGTGTTATTTTTTTAATCTACCATGATACCTAAAAGAACACCAAGCATTAAAATAGATGTTCAATAACTATGTTGAATTTGACTTATTTTCACTTTTTAACCTTTTTGAAACATAGATGAATTTCAGAAAAGGGGGGTGAAGATGAGGGGCAGAGAATGACGGGCTTGCTGGGGTTTCTGTTGGTCTCTCTTATGCTGTTGTGTTTTTGCATGCTCACTGAGTTGGATAATGTCCTTTGGAGTTTGTTTGTTTGTTTGTGACAAGGTCTCCCTCAGTTATCAGGCTGGAGTGCAATGGCACAATCATGGCTCACTGTAACCTCAAACTGTGGGTTCAAGTGATTGTCCACTTCAACTTACAGAGTAGGTAGACTACAGGTGCATGCCACCATGCCCAGGCAATGTTTTTAATTAAAAAAAAAAAAAAAAATTTAAGCGAGAGATGGGCTCTTGCTATGTTGCCCAGACTGATCTTAAACTCTTGGTCTCAAGTGATCCATCTGCCTTGGCTCCCCAAATCACTAAAGTTACAAGCATGAGCTACCATACCCAGCTTGTCTTTCTTTACATTTAAAGATTGAACTACAGTTATAGACTCTTGTTCAATAATAAAGAAACTTTAGGGTGACCAGAGTCAGGAGAGTCTATTTATAGAGATCACATGGAAATGATTCTGCTGTAGCGTTTTGAGTGTACAGAGTAGTTTGTTTAGATGAACATTAGTGAAGAGGGGATTTTAGGGAGGAAAAAGATGTCTTACTGTGTATAATTGAGAAAGGGAGAAGTGTTGCTCCTATGAAGTGAAAGGGCTGAGCTCAAATATGGGGATTGAAGGTAGATCTCTCAGAGAACAGCGCCAAAATCATAACGATGGCTGGCCTGGAATTAAATTTCAGGACAGCCTTGGTTTTAGAATTCCTACTCTCAAGTGCTAACCACATGATTTCACAGAATTGGATCAAAATAGTTTGTGTCCTTCTTTACCAGAGTATTTTCTTCATTTTAAAATGAAGCTTGGGCAGCGCCTGTGACTCAAAGGAGTAGGGCACTGGCCCATATGCCAGAGGTGGTGGGTTCAAACCTGGCCCCGGCCAAAAATTGCAAAAATAAATAAATAAAATAAAATAAAATAAAATAAAATAAAATAAAATAAAATAAAATAAAAATGAAGCTTGTTTTAAAATATAAGCCACATTATTTTTACATTCCCTTTTTCTGTTCTTTCTCTGACTGTCAAGGGTCTTTTCCGCATCATCCGCAATGGCAGTGTATTCAGCTGCAGCTATCTCTCATGAATGATGACATTTCTACCTTTGTGTTTGAAGCCAATGTTTGTGGTGCTTTTCTTTTCTTTTCTTTTCTTTTTTTTTTATTATTTTAGTTCACTGCAGTAGAATCTAAAAGGGAATCTCAGTTAAAAGAAACGAAAACAGAATGAACAAATAAATGAGCTTAGACAAGTGTAGACCTCTAAAAAAAATTCAT
Organism: Loris lydekkerianus; assembly: GCA_963574355.1. NCBI lineage: Eukaryota > Metazoa > Chordata > Mammalia > Primates > Lorisidae > Loris > Loris lydekkerianus. The sequence goes on along the minus strand of CAUYPK010123108.1, from coordinate 15,822 downwards.
GTATTTTAGTATATGCATCAGTAAAACATAATAATTGCATAAGGCTTTATTGGGAAATATTTGTCAATCCTTTTTTAAAAAATAAAAGTGTGCAAATGCATTTAATAGCCAGAACAAATTAGATTATTTGACTCCATAGGCTTATGAAAATATTGATTTTTTTTTGTTATGTGTCCCCATTGGCCAAATATATCTGACATTTTCAATGAAATTGCTTAGAAAGTAGATGGAACCTGCCTGGATTTTATATCAGTCACATCCTGTGAATGTAACAATGAATAACAGGAATTAGAACCTGACGATACCGTCTTGGTACTTCTTCAGTGGGTTTTCATCATATTTTGGAGGGAATAGTTTATAATAATACTCATCACTAACCACCTTACCTGTGTTGCTTTTTGTTTTTGGACATGGATTAATGTAGAATAAATTAACAAATACTAAATGCTTACTAATGCTTTCACATCTTCTTATTGGTATTTATACATAAGATCTTGCAAAAGGAAATGTTGCGAACATTTCTTCATAAAAAGACAGATTATCAAAATGATCAAAATATTGCATTGCATATCAAGTCTTCTTTATAAAAATGAGCTCCTGTAAAAAGGTACATGCTATTTATTTCTATAAGAACACTTGAGCTATTCTGAGCTTATGTTTTAGAAATTAAGTTCTAGAGGGCCGTGATCCTTTGTTTGGGGTATTTTCCATTATTGAGTGCATGTATATTCAGTAGAGCATTAAGAGTAGTCAATATTTTATAAATGTTCAACATGAACCAGAAAAGCACCACTCTAGGAATGAATTCCCTGGGCATGGAGCTCTGCAACAAGAAAAGTTGGAGAGTCTGCAGGGTGGTGAGGTGGTGACTGCATTACTACATTACTGCAACACTGTCTTATGTTCAGTGGCGCTCAATAAATATCTATTCACTTTAATTGAGTGGGCATAAAGAGCGTTTACCAGAAATGCTTTGCTGGCAGCCGGGACTACACTGCTTAGAGCCAGAGCACATCCTCCCTGAAGTTGGAGGGAAGACGATGGCTTTTCGGTGCCCACCTTTGCTCAACAGACAGAGTCAAGCTATAAGATCGGTTATGATTTCTGTATGAATGCAACTAAAATGGATTAATATAAAACAAATTTCATATTATCATTTGATATCATAATATCAAATTTCATATTATGAACCAATGGTCCAAAAGGCCAATGGAGTCAAGCACTAGGTTTTCTGACAATTATTTGAGTTCTTAATGGTTTTTAACCTTTTTAAGAATTTAAGACTCACTTTTTCTATGTACATTTACACAATAGCAGGCTGACCATGGCATCTTAATTTCCCTAACATTAAAAAAAAAAAAAAAAGAGTGAGGTTGAGGGAATATTTATAAACTAACCGAAAAGCCACCTGGATAGAATCTTTCCCCATCTCCTTCAATCATTTTTCACAAATATGAGATCAGTATTTCAGCCATTGAAATATAGGCTTTAGTCTGAAGAAGTGTATAGTTTTGTTTATATGATGTCAATTCCAAATACTAGTGAAATACTAGGTTGAACAGAAGATTATCACTGTCTTGAAGAGATAAAACTGAAAATGTACACAGTCATCTAACGTTTAGATAAATTCATGGAATAATTATGGTTTATTTAGGGACATTTGGGTGTGTATCCCTAAGCTTTTGCAGTTTGTGTTATGGTAGAGAAGGAGATATCGAGGTGTCAGTTGGATACAGGATTGTTTGCATACAGATACAGAATACTCTCTCTCGTCTTTCCTCGTTTCCCTCCCTTCCTATTCCCTCCCCCAACATTTGTTTTGTATTTTCTGCATTTATATATTGTTGTTTTAATTGTTTTAGGCAACAGATCAGGGAGAGGAAAGGTTTGATGTGGTTGTGACAAAACAATAGTTCCCAACTTGTTATTGGGACTGGCGTAAGGCCGGAAGCACACACTGGGTGCTCTGGGTGTGCGTGTGCATTTTCACCTACTCACTCTCTGGTGCCTGCCCTCTTCCTTCCAGCCTCTGTACTACTTCATGAATAATCATATGAATGAGGAACTACAGCTACAAAATGTTATGTCAATTACAGAGACTATACCCAGCTAATTAGCTTGGGAACTGAAGATGCTTGCCTCCTTTTTTCTCTAAATTAGCTTTAATCAATCTGAACAACATCCCAAGGAAACATTTTGAAGGAGAATTACAACATGGTCATCAAGAGAATGGTTTTCTCTGCTCTCTAAACATGAAAATCACTATGCAACAAGTGCCTGATGTCAAACACGGCGAGTTTATTAATGATGAAAATAACAGAGGATTGGTCAAAGTGCCTCGTATGTGGGGAGACACATTTAAAACAATGATTAAACTCGATGCACATTCAGAACATATGATGCTAATGTATGTAAAAGGATTCACCAAATCTCCACATGGCAAAATCATTCACACATACGATTCATTTTTCGCTGTGCCCTTGAGCTCTAGCTCTTTATACTACAAAGGGGGCTGATGGTCCTCACCTGAAATGTTTAAAAAGAATAATGCTAGGGCAAGAGGTGTGTCTGGGGGGCAGTCAGTCCAGCTTTTGGTTAGACAGATTGGGGTTTAAATCTTGTTTCTGGCTCTTCCCCTGGGCAAGTTCCTTAGCCTCAGTTTCTTACCAGTACGAGAAGTGTCGCAGAATCAACCCCTTAAAGCTATTCTAAGAAATACATGAGACAGTAGATTTACCTGCTTTGGAATTTCTGAAACAGAAGTGTGAGCTGTGCAGCAAGCATTCATCAGTTTTATTACATATATACATTCAATGATTCTTTGTTGGGTGTTTACTTGGGGCAGACTGAGCACTCTGCCCGTGAGGGGTCCTTTGAAACTTTAACTTGACATTGCACACATGAGTAAATGGTTATTTTTTCCAAGAGTCACAATCTATTTAATTATGCCAGGCATTCCGTTGCTCTGTGACTGGGACATGGCATGTGGACGTTTTGATAATGATAAGAGTAGAAGTTTTAAAAGTAAAAGCATATTTCTGTAATCCTGATAAAAGCCTACTTAAGTGAATTGGACCTAACTGTTCTAATTGTCAGAGAATTCCTACTCATCCTGAATTAAATTATGTCTATTTTTAACTTTGACACGTTCATTTTCTTTCTACGCCCTAGCCAGAAAACGCAGGCAGCACGGATCAATGGCAGCAGAGCACTGGCCTCACTCCACACTTGTCTCCGCTCACTTTTTCTCTTAGAGACCTTGCCATGCCCAGCACTGTCCCCAAGATAGCCTCTCCTGATTTGGTAATCCACCTGGTTTGTAGAGGCAAACAGAGTTCAAGGATGAACTGAGGAGTGAACCTTTCTAAACTAAACTTTCTGATTCTTTAGGGAAACTGCAAGGCACATCAGAGTATCAAGAGCTTCCTGGCTTTAAAACCCGGTATTGGCCAGTAATCTTTCCAAACCCCTAGTCTGGTGCCCACAGAAACACTGATGGGGTTTCCCTGGTCTCTGCTGACCAGGCAGTTCATTGCATAAAATAAGATCTCAAAGGTTCTTCCTTATATTCACTTAAATCTTTCTATTTTCCATTCACCAGTTAGTACTATGCCTGCCCTCTGATATTCGCAAAAAAATTTATTTCAAAGACCCTTTTCCTTGTTTATTTTCTCCAGTTTTAATCTTAGCATGACCATTTCCATCCATGTTTTCGTATTAGGTTTGAAGTTGGGGATGGAGGAAGGGGATATTATTCTTTCCATTATTTCCAGAGTAAAGAGAAAGCAGCAATCATAAAAAGTAAATTTCAAAGTGCTTTAAAAGGTGTCTTTCCGAGGGTCATGGTTTAGAACAATAGTGTCACTCTTAGACTTGCCGTTACCACCTGTACTTCCCACACCTTCTAATTACTCGTCATAGATACCCACGATGGTGGCTAACCACCAAGATTGTTTTAGAAATAAATTCTCATGCTCTATTTTAAAAATCAGTCCCTTAATGAAATTGAGGTATTGAACTCTCTAAAAGCAGACAGTTGACCTTGCGAACAGTGTACAAATAGTGCCCAGGGACTAGGAAAGTGACTGGGTGCACAAAGGGCCCTCAATAAATATCAGTTCAATCAATGAATGGTTACTCTAGCATATTCACTTTATTTTTCATCTACTTGGGTGTATTTTTGTTTGGTTGGATTTGGTTGCTATTCTTAGAAATGTATGTTTTGGAGGAAACCCAAAGTGTTGTCTATGAATCATCCCAGTTCCCAGCCCCTTCCTCGGAGATTGCCTCATTAGGGCTAGAAAATTGTAGGTTTTAAAAAATTTCAGTAATTCTTTTTGCCAAGAAATTTGAGGGTTATTGCCCCCATGTATTCGAGATTTTTAAAGTAGAGAGTTGTGACTAGAAAAAGGAAGGAGAATACAAGTAATTGCAGACAACCCAAAGGCAAATATTATTGGAGAATAAAAGTTTTGCAGATCTAGAAAACCATTCTCTTGGCCCTTTTACATTCATGTTTCTGGTGCTAGCTTTAAGAATTAGAGGGGCCTGTGACATCTTAGTCTAAAGTATCAACAAGGTAAGAAAAGAAATCCTGGGCTCTGATGGATTTATAGTCAAGGGAGAGGCTTATGGTTATATGAATTTAATATGATGAGTAAATATTATTATACTGGAGATTTGGACTTTATCTTATTTCCCACTTGTAAAAGAAAGGTCACAATAATCTCCAAAATTCTTTTTCTTTATATTTCCAGCATAATTATCCAGATCATATTCTCTCCTTCACTGAACTGCATAACCTCCTTGAAGAAAATGTGTTTAAGTTCAAAGGCATTTTACTGAACCTGAATAAATTACCTCAAAATGTTAGGTTATAGGTTTCTGGCTGCCACTACCTTCTATACTCATATAGAAGGGAACTTATTTTAATGTACGTGTATATTTTATTAGACTGGAATGTGGACTAAGGGTTAGATGAGCTGACGTCACTGTGTTGATAACCATGTGGTCACACAGTAGTGAGCTCCATATTTTCACATTAAATACAAAAGTGGGTTGGCCTAAGTACCTTTGTTGCTAGGGATTATCTTTACACTTTGCTTTTGCCATTGTTTTGCCAATAAAACAAGACTTCTGAATGTATTGGCTGACAGGCTTCATTGCCAAGTACCAAGCTCAGCTTTTGCTCAGAGCATTTGCAGACTTTTGTTGGTGGGGAGATCTTTGGATGCTTCTTTAATTTCTTTGTCAATATGGTGCTTTATCTTCTATTATCTGTCCCTTTTTTGATAACTTTCCCTCTCTAACAGGCCTATATTCTGGGAGAAAAAAAAAAAAAAAAAAACAGGGCACAAACTAAAATATAAGAAATTGGAGAGGATTCTAATGCATTTCTCCTTAATTTAGGAATTTTTTAACCAATCATTGAGCTGTTCAGTAAATTTAAGTTGCTGTGCTATGTGGGATAATGTGTAGATCTGATCACAAAGAAATCGGCATTTGTCTTATGTGCTTTCACTGTTTAATAAGATACAGAGGAAGTTGAGTTTGCATTTGGGTCTGAGTGCAAATCACGACAGAGCTTTTCTGTGAAAGTGAGGACTCATCCTTCCTATTTGTAGGCTGTGTCTCTTGTATTAAAAGGACAACCAGGGAGCCATTCTGCAGCTAATTTAACACCTGTACATTTGCAAGGTTTGCAGTGGGGAGCTGTGTAGCCTCACGACTCAGGTAGCTGTTACAGGATATTTATAATCATCTGCCTCCTTTGCCGTTGCATGGACTCATAAATAGGTTATGTGGAAAAGCTTTCAACTCTTTGGGAAAAACGTACTTTAATGAAAAATGTTATTGTTCTACAAGGCACAAAATTAAGACATAGGATAATGCTAAAAAACACTGTCCCCAGTCTGTGTTACATTAAAACCTTCGTTCCCACCACTGGAAGAATGAATTCAGTTGATTATTCTGAATCGTATTATCTTCAGTAAAGTGCAGAGGTAATAAGACCCTCCACACAAATATGGTGTAATCAGAATAATTAGATGTTAGATCAGATCTAAATGATGAGGTTGATGAGTGGTAATTCTGGGAAGGAGGGTGGCCCTCTAGAGGAGAAAGTTGGCAGCCAGGTGCCACCATGGTGGGCGTTGAGAAAGCAGGGCCGAGGAAGCAACAAAGAAATATAGGTCAGTGCTCTTGTGGCATCTCCAGAGAGGAAAAAAAAAAAAAAAAAAAAAGCCTGCTTAGGTTGCATCAGTGGTGTGAGAGATACTGGAAGCAGAGGAGAAGAGGTCGCTACAGAAAACTGAACAGGATGTGCCTCAGGATTATTCAAATGATGAATAACTCTAAAAAGTCAAGGAAGCTACGATACCACACCTAGGTCAGAATGTGACAAGGACATTGGCATATGAGTTGAGAAGCCCAGTGTGCTAAAGAGGGAAGGCGGGTTTATCAGAGCATCACATGGGATTCTTTCTTCCGTTGTTTACCAAGATCTGTTATATCTGTGCAAGAAAACACTTTTGTTCCAGTCCCAGAAGTGAAAGAAATGGGGGAGAATCCTGGCTGTGTGGATGGAGAATAGGAACTGGTGCTAGAAAAATCTTCTGGAGCTGATCCATGCACGTTTGTTCTTTCCCTGCATCCCCCGGACACCCGGGCTCTCACCCCTCCTGCTCCCTGGCCTTTCTCTTCTCACCTGTCTCTTGCAGTCTTACGCGCTTCCCTGTTCTCTCTGGTGACAGTGAACCTAAAAACTAATTCAAGGTCAGGGTTGGTGACTCATTGTGTTAAGTCTTGCAAGAGTATTTGCATATTAATAGTCTCCCAGGAATAAGGCAATAAATCATTTACAGAATAGAGCATGAATGGGAGATTTTCAGGCCATCAGCAGGTTTTTGGAAGGAGACGCCTGACTTCTCACTGCTTCTCATATCACACCAAATCTGGTGACTTCTAACTCAGAGTGCTTTTATGTATTCATTTATCCAACAAACCTTTATCACATGTCTACGAGCGTGTGCAGGCACAACTCTCAATACTTAGAAAGCAGCTACGAGATAGTCGTTCCTTCAAGGGGCTTACAGTCTAAAAAGGGGGTTGGAGGGATGCTAACAAGATTTCCTTCAAAAAGGCATGAGAAAGGGGAAGCAGGCCCAGCGAACCGGCACTGTGCTGGGACAGCTGTGCCACACAGGAAGCGTTCAGGGAAGCCTTCGTGGGAAAGAGAGTATCTGAGTGGCATTTCGTGGGCAGCGATGCTAACCTGGAGAAGAGGATTAAGAAGGGCAGCTTGGAGAAGAGGGAGAAATATGTGTGAACAAAAAAGGCTTAAGACGGTGCACTGCATTTGAAGGACTCCAAGTCGGCCGGCGTGACTGGACCGTGGGCGTAGGTGGAAAGATGAGATGGGGGAGCTCACGCAGCTGGCAGGGCCCAGGGCCAGCCTGGAAAGTGGGCATTTGCACTGTGAAGAAAGAGATAAGATTTAAAGTGGGCAATGACATGACTGGAATCGTGTTTCAGGAAAAAATCACATTCCATAGCATTATGGAGAAGCGATGGGACGGAGGAAAGACGAGAGGCCAGAGAGGGTGGGGAGGAGACGCCTGCACTGTCAAACAAAAATGGGAGGCACTTTAATGAAGGCAGCAGCAGTGGACACAGGCAGGTGGGGACAGTCGGAGGAAAAACAATGACTCATCTAGCATCTCCAAGTGTCCCTGCTGAAAGCCATCAGGAAAGCTTGGTGTCAGCTAGCCACATTCTCCCAGACACCCCTTAGCCAACTGGGAGGATTGTAAGCCTACAAATAAATAGAAGGCATTGAGATCCAATTGAATTGTGAATTTCTAATTTGCCTAATTTCCTGCAGTGCGATATACAGGTTCATACTGCAATATGTGAATTATTTAAAATATATGCACATTTCCTGTAGTGCGCAGATTTATGGAGGGATACAAGGGAGTCTGATGCTAAACATATGTGTACGTTCATTTTTGAAAATCAGGAAACTAGAGAGTTACTATTTCCTGCGTGACTTCTAAAAGAAAGCAAGAAAGTAATTTAAGGTGCCAGAAAACTCTAGGGAATAAAGTAAATTGCAAGGAAAGGAAACCTGGCAACCCCAAAGCAGATAACTTTCTCTTTAAAATTCTGTCCTCAGTGCCCCTGATCAGATAGGCTGAGCAACTTACAGAGGACCCTTTATGGACGTCTGAGTTTCTTTTGCCCCTAGACTAAAACATAAATCTTATTTCTCTAATAAAGATATTTAAGGCAGTAAGTTATGGTAGTATACTCAATATCCTAAAGTTAGATGTGCCGAGACATTGGAACACATCCATCTTCCCTGTCCGGGAGAAGCTCTCGTTTGACCCAAGGGGCTGCGGCGTGTGTTTTCTTTGAAATTTTCAATAAAAGATAAGAAAATAATTTCCTTTGGATCATCAGCTGCCTCTGCCGAACTCCTGCCAGGTTGACATGTAGAGACAATTAAGCCAAGCGTTTGCTCAGGTTAGATGGGCGTCGTTATTACAGCATTCGTCCCCTTCCTGACAAATGACATTATTCCTCTGCCCCTGGACTATTAGAAGGTCCAGAGGGAACCAGGTGGTGGTCAGGAGAAGCTGATCTCACATTTGTCAACCCTGAGGCAGAGCCAGGCCCAGCTTCCAACTCCCTTTGATTCTGTGCACTGGGTGAGGGGGTGGAGGCTGGATTGTGCTGGGATACACATTTGAATGCTGTCATCTGCCTCTGAACAGAGGCCATCTTCTCTAGTGTTCAGAGCGAATGTGATGCCCCCAGATCTCTCCAATAATTGCCCTGATTTCTGCCCGAGGCTTGACTTTCTTCTAGTTAAATGTTGCATCCCCAACACTCTCCTTTAGTGCTAACAGAGTGGCTCTTTGATTCTGCTCAGGGCAGTAGCTGCCTTTCTGCCTGCTCTCCAGCTCTGAGGCTGATTCAGCATTACAGACTTCCTTTGTGAACATCTTTCTCCACTCCTCCCCCCACCCACTGAAAAATAACAGGGGATTTCAGTTAATGCTGAACCATCTGTTGAATTCTAAAGTGGGGGGTGGAGTTTTTAATGAATGACAAAAGCCAAGACAGGTAGTCCCTTGGGTGGAATCTATTGTATTTTTCTTTTTTATTAACAAGACTAGTGACCTAGTAAGAGATGTCATGTCACACATTTGGAATGGTACAGGACAGTGTAACTCAGTGGGTTAGTACAGTTTTGAGGAACACGCAGATGGAGTTAAGGGGTGCCTCAGCCCAGGATACAGTGCCTAACTCCTCAGAGAATCAGTTATATCATCTGCATAGAGGCTGTAATTCCCACCTCACAGACTGAATGCAAATTGAGTATGAATTTACAAGGTACTCGCACAGTGTGCTAACTAGGTCAAAGTCATTGGAAGTCACTATTTTCATTGTCATAATTGTTTTTCTAGTTACACCCTGATCATCTCCTCTAAGACAAGAGAACCACGAACCAGCTGGAAGACTGGGAGTGGAAACATTTATTCACTATAAAATTGGCTGAGCTGTGGGAAGGCCTTCCTTGGCATCAGACCAATCCTAGGTGCACACAACCCTGACAGCAATGCCTTTACCCTCGTGAACACCTTATGGCCAATGGGGATAGAGAAAAGCAAACCTGCCCCACCCCACCTCCAACAATTCAAGAAATAGAGTGCTTATGAGTATAATGGAGAGGAAAAGGGGCTGAGATGGAGACTAGTGGGTCTACTGAATGTTTAATTTAGTTTGGCTGGTGAAGGAGGCCTTCTCCAGGAGCCTGGTGTCAAGTCCCCAAAAGTAATTCACATAGGATCACTTTTGATGTCAAAAACTTGTGCCCACCTCCACTAAGTAGTTGCCCTTTTTAATGTCCATTGATTGAGAATACACAAAGATAAAAGGCACTTGTGAATTCAATAAAAAGCTTTTACTCAAATGTGTGTATTATTCATCAGAGCTACATGGATGCGCATTTGAAAAATAGGATCATACCTCTGTGTAGGATATATTCTTAATTCTTTCTGAAGATAATGGCATTTCAACTTGAAAATCTGGGCATTTACAAATTATCCTGAGTCCTCTACATTGTTTGAAGCCAGCACATTAGGAATCACTGGTAGAGGTGAAAGAGAATTAGATGGTGAAGAAAGGAGGCTTGAGCCCTATTTTCTTCTTTTTTTTACCCAAAAACTAAATGGAGAGCAAAGAAAGATAGTGATGTTTTATTTAATCTCCTAATGATTGTGAGTCGTTGAACTAACCTGATGGGAGAGTTCTAGCAAAACAGTGGGAAAATTAAGTATTGACAATGGCTTGAAGTAAGGGATTCTGATAATCTAGAATACAATTCCATTGTTTAAAAACCCTAATTTTTTGAGCTATGTAACTCTCTTGACCCTTCCTGGGTTGTGGGAAACTCGCTACTTTGGGTTATGTCCATTTCCCTAAATGATATGAGAGTCAAGTGATATGCACAAAAGTAAAAAGAGGGTACTTATCCTCAACCTTCTAATCTTTAGGGAGGTTGTACCATATTATACTTAAGGTTATACACATACTTACATGCTATAGAATATCACCCTTTCCCTTGTAGTTGAAGTACCTAGAAATGTCTCTTTCTCTTTTTAGCTCTTTTGTACGTGTATATATTCCCTTATAATCTCAGAAAGAAATTTCTGCACAATATTTCTTTTTAGAAATATTTTGGGGGTCCAGTATTAATATTTCACTGTGTTAAAAAGCCAAACCTGATTCCCTTTCTTATTAGACAATTCTGTATTAGGTTAGTGTAGTTCAAATAGTACTGACTCTGCTGCTTTGCCATTGAGAAACACAAGATTTCCTTTATAAATCCAACATCCAGAAGATCAGCAATTCACAAAAGCTTCCACAGTTACCAAACCTTTTAGTATTTTCATTGAGACTGGGTCGTTGCAAAGGCAAATGTGTTAATTAAAACAGACTGAATGCATTTATGTGATAAAGAACAGAAAGGGAATATTACAGGTGAAAATTCTTGATCTCTATCTGGTAGAAAAGGAATTTTAATGAGATAACCTGAAACATTTTCATTCTACGGAAGTCTCAGAAATACTTCCAACCACTTAAAACACATCTATGACAGTGAAATATTCTCACTACATTTTGGATTCAGTAGTAAAAAAAAAGTCTGCTCTAGGTCTTTACAGACATCTTTAACAATTTAAAATAAATCTAGTTAACAATACATTACTAATGAAGAGGCATATAATTTACAGATTCGATGTGAAGTACATTTTTACCATAATAGTAAAATGTGGCATCTAAATAAAGTCAAACAATTCCTTACTAACACCTTTCTAACCCCTAAGCAAACCATTGACTCTTGTTATTTCTTCAGGTTTTTGCCTATTTCTCTTTAAATAAACTGTTCATTCTATAGTAAACATTTTTAACCATTTGTGAATGACTTTCAATTATTGCAAATTGCAGTCTGTTATAATCCCTTCTACACCCTAAAGCTCCCTTCCCCATCTCCCCAATATAGTAATTCTCATTGAATTAGTATTAAGTGCTTACCATCTCATAATTATGCAAATATTATTCAAATATGAATCATTGTATGACTTTACTTTCTTATACAATTTTTGATTGAAATTTAAAATTTGCTTGTCTGCACCTCCTCCCAGCCCCAATTTCTAAGTGCTAACATTGGTATATACCCAAATGCTTCCACAAAATTATAAAATTCCTCCCAGAAAAGCTAAACACAGCACTGGCTTGGCACCTGTAGCTCAGCAGCTAGGGCACCAGCTGCATACACACACTGGTGGGTTCGAACCCAACCCAGGCCTGCCAAACAACAATGACAACTACAACCGAAAAATAGCCGGGCATTGTGACAGGCACTCAGCTACTTAGTAGGCAGAGGCAAGAGATTTGCTTAATTCTAAGAGTTTGAGATTGCTGTGAGCTGTGATGGCATAGCACTCTACCAAGGGTGACATAATGAGACTCTGTCTCAAAAAACAAACAAACAAAAAAGCTAAACACAACATATAATCTATCTGTTATCCTTTGAAGCCAATCCTTTTGGAAACATGCCTTCTGTCTCTATTAGGTCCCTCTGGAGGAGGATATTCCTTGGTGTGCACTGGTGCCTAGCTAGTGATGCCAGTGACAGTTACTACAAAGTAATCTCATATATTTATTGCAGAACAAAGGATACAAATCATACAGAGAATATGTCTCAGAGAGCAAGAGAAGCCCCCTCCCTGAGTGGAGAAGAAACCGCAAGTCTGAACACATCGTGTTTTTACAGACTAAGCTATCTACTTTGCACCCATTGCCTCCCACCTTTAGGGTTTACATAACAAACTTCTTAGTAGGCTTGCTTCCTCCCTAGAACCTTCCCAGAGGAACCTGTGGGGGGTCAAAATTTACTATTTTAATTGCATGATCAGGGAACCAACATGCCCAGGTCAGTGCCCAGGTCATGGACACTAGGGGCTCCTCACAATCTCTTCCAACTGGGACTGGTCCCTGGTAACTTGATTCCTACTCACATACCCTTTAATCCTCTGTTCTTTCAGGGAGAGAAGCTGGGGGCCAGGTGGTAAATCTCTTCCCCAGGCGGAAAGAGGGAATCTGGGGACACTCTACCTGTCAGGGAGAGAAGCAGGGGCCCAGAAGGACATGCTCCTACCCACCTACCTGTGCCAGGCAGGAGAGAAGCTGGGGACTGAGGCAGCATGACTGCCCCTTAGGAGGAAAGAGAGACATTAGGAGTCCAGACTGGGTGTCTCCCAGCTCAGGCTTCACAGCCAGAGGGCAGGCCAGGCCATGTGTGTGCTGCTGGAGTGGACCACTACTGCCTTCAGGGCCTGTTTGGCTTGAGTCTGGCTGGGCTCAGTGCAGGACACCACCTGCCCAACATCTTAGCTCTGTGGTGAGTGGTTCCCCTCAAAGCTTGAAGCACAGATGAAATGTCCACTTAACATTTTCCTGCCCACTGCCTTGGCACTCCTACCCTCTCACTATTGCCAGACATCTTGCCTCATGAAATTCCTCATGTCCTCTTGTATGTTTTTGTTTTACTCCCTAGTGTTGATGAAACATACCCTTAAGCATTTTTCTCAGAATGAGTTAAGTGTGGAAGGTAGAATTTTAGCACCCTTGCATATCAGAAAATATCTTTCTTCTTTACTATGGTCAGTTGATACTGCTGCATATGAAACTCTAGATAAGAACTTTATTATCTACTACTTTAGCTTAAGAGTCTATCTCATTTCCATATTCAGTATTTTTGACAGTCTTCATCTGCTATTATCTACTCTCTAGTTCTCTTTAATATAGTATGTCTCTAGGTTTTTTCTATTTCTTCAATGGAACCACGGGTTTCAAGAGTGAGATACAATTATTCCTGTATAATCAATAAGTTATACCTCCTTCATGAACCCTCTAAAATATGCCTATTTAAAATTACATTGGATAAGTTTGGTTACCCACTGAATTATTTTGATTTTAAAGGCAAATGTTTGCATTTTTGGATGGGTATATTTTTAAATAATGAAATTGTTAAAAATATAGTTTGGAGTGAACCAGCTTTTGAAAAATATTTAAATTCCTTAAACTGAACGTTTTGAAGGCTTAAGATTTGAATTTTACTTTAAATCTCTAGGAACATATGATGTACTTTATTTCTCATTGTTTGACTTGCTTTTAAATTATATTCAGAAACTTAAACATGATAGTAAGGAATGAATAAATGTTTTTAATGAAGTAGCGTAGCTTAAGGGATAAACTGTGAAAAAATCAGGGGTTATGACCTATTTTTTGTTATATAACCTATTTTTCTTTGCTATGTTCTGATAAATTTGGACTATGAATCAAGCCTGCCCTAGTTGCATCACATGTAAGCTGTACCTAACTTAGAGTTGTCAAGTTTTTAGAGAAAGGAGATCAGGAATGGCTCTAATGGAATCAAAGAAAAACTTTTCATATGATGTCAAGGTCTTTGAAATTCCTGCCACAGTACCCATTGATCATGGCACCATCTCCAAGAAGCCCGTGTTATATAATGAAGCACATTAACTAGAAGGGAGGGAACTTACCAGCCAGCCTAACATCAGTGCCAATGAAGCAATTCTACAGACTGCAAAGCAGGGCATTGGGAAAGCAGGAGAATGGGAAACAAGAATTTGTTTTTCATGTGGGTGTGGAATTAGAAGTTGAGATGTTGGGGATCCAAGAAAAACTGGAATAATATTTTGGTCTAGCCTAAGGTTGTTTCTGTTTTTTTAGTCCTCATTAAATTAAGACAATGGTCCACATATTTTGCTAGTGCCACTGCCATCTCCTAACATTTGCTGCTCTTTGTTTTTAACAAAGAGAATAGGCCTTAGACCTGAGGCCTCTAGCAAGCAAAAGAATCTAGGTAATTGATGAAACACGATTTTGTGTCCATTATTTTTATTATGGTCACCTATTAATGGTAGTTGATACTGATTTCCATTTATTGCGATGATATACAGTTTCCTCTTATAATAAATGTCATTCAATAAAAGCACTGATTTCAATAAAAAATATTTACAAATAGTAGTGAAGGTGGAGAGCAAATAGATCAGAAATTGTGAAGGTGGTGCCCACACAGACTTGGTTTGGGAAATGGAGTTGTGAGGCAGGGAGACAGGAGGCCTAAACTTTGGTTGTGTCCATGGCAAATCTATGCTGTGGGCAGTTTGTAAAACTTCTCCATGCTTCTGTTCTCTCCTCTAAAAGGAGGAGTTGCACGAGATTCCTTAATAAACCCTTGTATTTCTTAAATTATGGACCAGATTCCTTAATAAACCCCTTATGTTTCTTAAATTAGGTGATTTCAATGGATTGTTTTTTCACTTCCTATGTGGTTTGTTTATGTTTTGATGCTTCTGTGGACAAGGAAAAGACTAGAAGCAGCTGATGATAGCCATCCATAGCATCCTACTGAGGAACACAGGAACAACAGAATAGACGTAGTTTGTTTCGTGGAGATTTGGTGCTGGTAGCTCCCTTAGAGATCATTCAGAGCAACTCCCCTGGCCAACACTCATTTAATGAATGAGGAAACTAACTTGTCTCAGAAAGCTTATACAGCCACTTACCACACAGATGAATAGTTAGGGCTAAGAATTGTTTAGGTTCTTGTACCTTGGCCTAGGACCCTGGGTCCACATTGGTCCTCTTTACTATAGCATTATGATCTTGTGATAATGATTTTCTGAACCATACTATGCCTTTAAGAAGTAAAGTTTCATAGGTAAATGCTAAATTTTGTTTTTACACCCAGCACATTCAGAAATGAAACAAGGCAAATGGGCACTTGAAAGTCACCTACCCAGTTTCATTGATTATCAGCAGGTAATAAACCTAGCTTGAGATTACTGTTATTTTTCTGACATGCTTTGGGTACTTTTGTAGAAAAATATTCTATTTACTTTTGATGGTTAGATATAATTGAAATATGGGATATAATTGGATGGACCCCTTCCAGGGAACACTGTGAAGATTTATGGACATTGTAAATGACTTCACAATTGTGCACAGCTGCATTATTAATTTATCTTCTCATTGATGATATAAAAGTTATTCTTTATTTTTTTATTTATTTTTTTTTTTTATTTATTTTTATTTTTTTTTTTTTATTGTGGAGAAGGGGCAGGGAAAGAAGGCGGGGGAAGAGGTGAGTGACAGGGTCGGGCCAGTGGCATGGTACCACATTGGCTGTATCTAGGTAGAGGCAGTTTCAGGCCGGGCCTTGCTGAG
>CAUYPK010123104.1:0-12823 GCA_963574355.1 Loris lydekkerianus | reverse complement strand
TTCTTATTTTTTTTTAAGTCTCAAAAAATAGACAACTAATATTTATAAATAAAAGTAAAAGATAATTTCAAAAAACAGATCATGCCAAATCTTATAGACAATAGAAAAAGAAGAAATACTTCAAAATCATTCTACTTGATCTGGGTATACATCTGGTATTAAAATTGGAGAGAATATATTATTATAAAGGGGAAATCATAAACATATTTATGTTTGCAATGCATGTTTTCCACGTTTTGATTTATAACCTCCCCTTGTGACCCCTGTCACCCCACCGCTGGGAGTCCACTTGCTCAAGGCTTCTTGGGTGTGGCTCTGGGTCATGCTTCTCAAATTTGAGTCAGAATAAACCTCTTTACATCATTTTGCAGGGTATGGCTTCTTTTCCGTTGATAATATTCTAATTCTAGTAAACACACATAGGACTTTACATACCCAGATGCTCTCAAAAACTAGTTTCTGGGTGACAATGTAAATCTAGCTTTAAACTTGAACCTGGTAGAAATAACTCATTAAACAATAAGACTGTCAATCTCTGAAAAGTCTCATTCTGTCATTTTGCAAATACATAATGGAGAGAACCTGACAACATCTCAAAAGCAGCAATGAAAACAAAAGTCACCAGGAGGAAGCTTGAGAGAAAAGCTGCCACCAAAGTGGGAAATATCAGACTCTGGGAAACCCAGATGAAATGTGCTCTTAGACTGTGCAAATCTTTTCATGCCGACTTGAGAGACATCTGGTATATGTTGAGTGCTTCCTCAGAGCTGTGTCTGTCCGTTTCTCAGAACATATTAATTGTATGGATAGACCCAACTGAGTCACCAAACAGTTTAATAGTGAGCAGTTGATGAGCTGGGATTTCAACTGTGGACTTCTAACTCTAAAGTTCACATCTATTTGCTGTGTTCTGTTTTATTTGTATTATACTTTATGTGCTTTTAAAACAGCATTTGGATCAATCATTTTGCTATCTGTGTACACTGACACCAGCAAGTAGTTCCCCTAAAATCTTAGACTTAATGTTTTAACCTCCAAAAGCTACATTCCCTTTTGGGAATTAAGTTAGAAAGTTTATTTGGTATACCAAATCAACTTTGGGTATGTCAAAAAAATTGTTATGTAAAGTTGAAGACTGTAGGGAAGAAAAAATAATCTTTTCCTCGCCATTGCACAGTTCATGGCTGACACCTTATAACAAAAGACCAATGAATGAGAAAAAAACATGAAAATTTAGTTTATTTAAGGTTCACATGACACAAAAGTGTTCAGAAATAAAGATCCAAAGACCCAAGGAAATCTGTATTTTTGTGGACAGTCGTGGAGAAATGTGATTGCAGGACAGAGGGATGACTGAGGGGTAAGAAATTGATGGGGATGTAGCAAGTCCTGCCTGTCCACGTTCTTGGCTTCTAGGTGGAGAAGCTCCCCTTGGAAGGAGGGTGTAATTGTCTACTTCTAGGAGAGGTGGGTCAGAGAATTCTTTTATGACCTTCTCCAGGGGAAAAAGGCAGGAGAAGGTAAAAGCAGCCAGTTTCGCCATTTCCTTCAGCCTGTAATACTCAGCGTGCCCAGGTCCCACATATTGTAGGGTTGTTCTGGGGAGACTCCTGCAGAACCCTCCTGAATAACCAGCCTCTGCCCCATGCCCCTCTTTCACACAACTCTATGTAGTTGTTTAGGAAGAAATTGTCCTGCTGGCAATAAGAACACAAGTGTCATCTTAATATGACAGGTATAAAAGTAGCTCAGAAGCAGAACAGTAATCATTTAATTATTGAATGCTTAAATTCCACTGAGCCTCAAGGAAATGGGAGGTGTGTAATAAACACATTGGTGTAGGAATGTGTGTCATACCCTAGTTGGAGTCTCAATAGTCCGACACCCCATCCCACAGAAAAAAGAACAGTCAATAGTTGAACAGTGTAAAAAGTTTTTATGTTTCTTTGCAATTAGTGACTTTAAGTCTTCAATTTCTGACCTTTAGAAAGTAAATTTTCTCATTGGTTAAAAGACCCTATCACCTATATTTAAAAATACACCAAAGAGCCTATTAACTGCCCATTCGTGACATTTTAGGGCTTATCTTGGTACAGAAGCACGGCAAAGGTACATGAAATTATCTCACGAGGCACTTAAGTCGGGGCACTCTCAAGATCTCCAGGAAATGCATTTCTGTGGCTGTTTGCATTCTAAGGGTGAGCAGAAGGAGTCAACAAGCCCTCTGCCGTGTTGCAGCCATGGGAGAACACTGCTGTTCAGTGTTTGTACACAGCCCAGGAACGACTACCAAATTCAAAGACGGTTTATAGCAGGTAAATACAAGGTTGAACACAGAGTGTTTTAGAGTTTAAAAGTTTAAGTTGCAGAGAAAATGGCTTTTTCCTTCAAGGGGATGTTTTGCTAAAACATTTGAAATATGTTTCCTAGAAATAGAAAGATAGTCCAACAGGCGTTTACAGTATCTCAGAGGTGCTGCGGGGGGAGGTTCTGTCTGCTTGGGAATCTTAGCCGCATGGTAGGGGGGGGGTTGGTAAAGATTTTCCTTTTCCTTATGGTATCCTCAAGGTGTGGTCAAACATATCTTTTTTTTTTTTTTTTTTTTTGAGACAGAGTCTCACTCTGTCATCCTGGGTAGAGTGCTCTGGTGTCACAGCTCACAGCAACCTCAAACTCTTAGGCTTAAGCAATCCTCTTGCCTCAGTCTCCCAGGTAGCTGAGACTACAAGTGTCCCCCACAACATCCAGGTAGTTTTTCTATTTTTAGTAGAGGTGAGGTCTTGCTCTGGCTCAGCATGGTCTTGAACTCCTGAGCTCAAGCCATCCACCCACCTCAGCCTCCCAGAGTGCTGGGATTACAGGCATGAGCCACCGCGCCGGGCCTATATTTCTCTCTTGAATGATGCTGAAATACAAGAGGGACTTTGTCCTGTCACCCACAAGTCTCTTTCAGTGATGATTGTTGGGCTAAATATCTGACGTTAAATAGGAGCTAGTGTGTCACATCTCATTCCTGACACCACCAGGGCCCAGGACTGGCCAGGTCTCGGGCCTGGCTTAAATGGTTCCGGACACAGACCGCTAAATTACCTTGCTCAGGTCTGTTAGGTGCCTGAGGGCTATCTACTTAGCTGGAGAGAGAGAGTGTCGAGAGTAAAGCCATCTTAGAATACACAGATCTTCGTTTTTAATAGAGCTTGGTAATCTTCAGCAGAGAGACGCTGCATGGTGTTCTGCAGGCAGGAGAGGAGACAGAGTCAGAATAAGCGGGTCCGTGATGGAATGCGCACGCTCCAGACTGCCTTCTCCTCCAGCCTCATATAAGGCTGATCTTGTGCCTCTCAACACCACAGGTGTAGAGACTGCCGATTCACCACTGCTCTCATCTCATGAGCTCTCATGCTTGTTAGGAGCTAAATCCCTCTCCATGCCCTTTCCACCAAGGTGTTCCCTTACTGAGCTGTCCAGGTATTTCTTATAACTCTCACTCCCCAGGCCATAGGCTATACGGGCTGCTACACTAGTGGCCCTCCTGGTAGGCTGCCATAGAGGAAACTTGGGGAGGATCAGAACAGATGATCTTGATGCCGTTTTTAATCTCGAGATTCTCCAGTTCTAAAAACCTTTTGATACTTGCAACTCTGTGGGCATGATGAAGTGGAACATCTAGTCCTTTCTGTCTTAGGAGCAATACCCCTTTGACAGAATTTGGGGATTTCTGGAAAACAAAAATAAACATTTACAAGTAATGATGCTGTCCCTCTTCAGATATGAGCGGGGACACCAGGCTTGTCTGATAAGAATGTAAAATTAGGGGCCCCCAACAACTTGGGGAAGGAATTTTTCATCATATCAGAGCTGGGGAACTTCTGTCAAGGTCCCCGTGAAGCCTTGGCTTCTGGAAAGGTACCTGGGAGGCCTGAAGGTAGTTGGCTTCAGTGGGCTCCTCTGAGACCCTCACTACCTCCCCACATCCATTGGATGAGGTAATGACACCTGCCACCTTGCATTCATTACTATAATAGTGTTAATGATTCCATTTGCTCCTATAAAAGGTGCTATGCAAATGACCACCCGGGAGGGTCACAGTCCTCCACGATCAGAGAATGATAAATGTAGAGGGTGTCATTTAAGAAAAGTGCTCCCTCTTTGTGCTAAATATGGTGACAGGCACGTGTAAAAGCTGTGCCTTTCTCTAGTTCCAAAGCCGAAGTATTTTTGCTGACTGAGGGAGATACTGGTATAATTCATCTTTCAGAAGTGCAAGATGCCGTGTTACAGACGGAACAGAGGGGAGGGTTGGGGAAGAAATGGGAAGCCTAATTTCAGGGGGAAAAATGCAAAGTCCCCAACCCCTGAGTGTACTTAGTGGCGAGAGATTTATCATGATTTGTATTCTGCCACCAGTGTACACAAACAGCTTTACAGAAGAAAAACGTGCAAAAAAAGCAGGCCCGGCAGCGTCCTTCACGTACTGTCTCCCTGTCCTGGCAGGCAGCACATGCTGCTTACTGACAACATTGGCTATTTCTGTGCAACCAACAATTGGATTAAGCAAAAACTTCAGGTCCCTCGATTTTTACCTGGAAAGAAGAGGAATTTTTGTTGCTAGAGATAAGCCCTGTTTGCTCATTAACTTCATCTGCCGATTCTGTTAGGAAATTACACATAAAACGAGATAAGCTAAAAAGAAAGGTAAACGGGCCGTGTTTTCATTCCTTTGGTCCCTTTTTATAAAGAGTAGTTTTCATGAGGTTTGGGTTTTTCCCAGAAGAGCTGGAGTACAGCCTTTTCCCCTGTTAACCGATATGTTCCTTTACCAACCCTGGTATTGCTGGGCGCGGCTGACAAGCTTTTCTCCGTGTATGGCGTCAATAGGGCCTTAAGCATGAAGAAGGCATCATTACCACCAGCTTAGGCCCCTTACCTTGCTTGTTCTGCTGGGGATAGTTATTTGTACATCGCTTGGAATTTATAAAGGCCCCCAACCAACCTAATGAATCCCAGAAAAAAACTTATAGCTGAGTTCCCAGCCCTGAGAAGGGAGGTCAGGCACACCTTACTACTCCCTTCCCCTTTTGGAGTTTCTCTTTGTGACCATTAGACACTAAATCACTCACAGACCCAAGGCCATGCAGGACAACACAGGTTAAACCACACCTGCAGGCCAGCAATTTGCTCAGCAGATTACTTGAGTCTGGAGATAGGTCTCCCAGCCTGTCTCTGATTAACAGACTTCGGGGAACTTCACTAAAACATTCCCAGCCTGGAGGCAAAGCTTCAGTGCTTTAACCAATTCTAAACTGTAAACCTGTCTAAAAGCTGTAAGCCTGCCCCCCTTCAAGATGTCCTGCCTTTTTCTGAACATTCCATATATTGATTTCTGATTTTATATATAATTCCTATCTCCATAAGTATATAAAACTGAACTATAGCCTGACTCTCATGACTGCATTTTCTCAAGACCTCTTGAGGGCATTTTTGTCAGACTGTCATCACACAGGCTCAGAATAAACCTCTTTAAGTTATTTTACGGAGTTTGATTTCCCCCCTAACACTTTAAATGCTTTCCTTCTCCTTGTAGCCCACTCTAGTCTGACAGCTCGGCTCTTTCTTCTGTTTCTTGTTCCACAATCAGCTCCTTAATTTGTTTAGAGAATATTTTCTCCTACTGGCTATTTGGAGTTTTCAAGCACAAAATATCAATGAAATGAACAGTTCAGAAAAAAGATGCAAGTACTTTGGAGTATGAAACATTTAATGTCCATCTGGGGGGTCTCACTGCAACTGAAGGTGAGAAGTCTTATGAAGGTTGAAAGACTGTTAAATGCATGAATTGACTTCTACCGTCTCATGCATTTTCTTCAAAAGAAGCAGAACACAAGCAATTTTGAGTTCAAAATACCATACACACCATGAGGAAATGAGCACTGACCTTTAAAAGAAAAATCATATATGTGGAGAACTTGCTGTAGACCCATAGGAGAAATTGACGGTGCAGCCAGCTAAGGGGAAGTGTTAACACAGAGGCGTCTGGCGGGTGGTTGTCTGTTCTCGGTTCTTGGTGTGCTCTTGGCTGAAGAATGACCATGCAGAAAGCAAGGTGACTGCTGGGGCAGAGCAGGGTACTTTCAGCATAGACGCAGAGCAGGACCCTGTGGTAACCAGAGGCTTCAGTACCATCTGGGGTCTTGTTTAGGGCGTCTGGCCTGGGCCACCCTCGTGGCCCAAACATCACCACGAAACCACTTCACTAGACAATTGACAATGTGATAATTAGCCTTGGGTTACTTTCAGTTATTATCCAGATCTCTCGTGCCTGGGCTGCCTGGCCACTGGGCAGGGCTTGCCTCCTTCTCCCAGGTGTGGCAGCTGCCTGGGGCAGAGCAGGGCCTGTCCTTGTCCTAATTACCAGGTGGGGCAATTGTTGGCGGCAGCACCAAGGCAGAGTGCCCACCTTTGTCCCTAGAGGAGCCGGAGGTCACTGTCTACCTAACATAAGTAGTGACGTGGGGAAGAAAATGTAATGTTCTTTTTACCCTTAGCAGTTTCTGGCTAGGACCCTTATAACAGACAGAGTAACAAAAGAAAAATAAATAGTAGTTTATTAACATTTTAATCTCAGCTATACATGGGAGATACCCAGGGAAATAAATAGCTCAAAAAGGTGGCTTAGATCAGGCTGCACATTACCTTCAGCTAAATCAAAGAAACAAGGATGTGAGGGTGGCCAGTTATGTGGAGGAGACCAGAAAAAAGTATGAAAAAAGTAAAAAGCCAGAATAGGGTTTGTTGTGAGGCTTTCAGGGGTGTCTTCCCCACTGATCAGACTCTGCTGCGATTTAGAGCCCTCTCCTCTTCCTGGCACAGACCAAATGGAGACTTCCTTTATAAATGTAAATTTCCTGGGCAAAAAGATAACGTTTACTCTGTTTTCAGAGCTTTACTTGTGTCTGCTCTTTCTCAAAGTAATCCTTATGCCAAGGAAGTGTATCTGGGGTGGCAGATTCTGGCCTCCTACGGTCATATTTTGGGGCTGTATATTTCGGTCTCCTACGGTCATATTTTGGGTGGCATATTCTGGTCGGCTACTAGTAATACTTTTAAAGCCTATTTTAAAACAGTCCAACCCCATTTACAGGGTTGAAGTCATTGAAATCCGCCGCAGGTTTGTAACATTTGGAAATTCTCCTTCGTTCCCTTCTTTCTCTCCATCCTTCTCTCCTTGTCACCCCGTTTGAGCTGTTCAAGTCTCAGCTGGTTCTTTAACAGCCCACATGCCTCCCCTTTTGCACTTTTCAAAAGTTCTTGTTTGTAAGGTGTTTTTAGCTAGGTGTTAGGAGTAAATACGTTCTCTTTACCAGACTATTTGTGAAAAATGTACACAGGAGAGAGAAAAAGAAACTTACTAAAGCGACATGGTCCATAAGTGGTACAAAGGCTGCTTTCTGGTTTCACCCATCCTGAGCAACAGAGTCTTGACTTTAATGGCTAGATTGATAAAGGCACTTAATATATTACAGACCTGGAAAAACTTATCCTATTAGGGGAATTGATGTTGAGAGTGGCTGTTGGAAGCTCTTTGTTAAGAAGGTTTGTGCCTTTAGAAGGTACCAAACGAGGAAGCCAAAGTTCTCAAACTGCTGTATACTTTGACAAGGAAAATAAATCTATTTTTGTCTTCCGAGCTACATTTATGACCTAAGTTAGGTAAATATGCCTGGTTTACTTTAATGTTTTATGCAGACAGTCTGTTATGCATTGTGGTTGCAGATGTGCAATAATTTGTACAATGGTTTATTCCCAAGTATGCAAAGTATGCAAGCAGAACAAATATTTTTTTCTATGTAGTTCCTTGCCTTAATAAATATGTAATATGAATTTAAGAAAACTTCTATTTTGTATATTTGTAAACTACAAAGTAAAATGAACATTTTGTGGAGTTTGTATTTTGCATGCTCAAGGTGAGAATTAAGTTTTAAATAAACGTATAATATTTTATCTGAAAAAAAAAAAAAGAAGGTTTGTAAACCAAAGTCAAGGTGTCTGGAAAGCACATGGCAGTCAGC
This sequence comes from Loris lydekkerianus, assembly GCA_963574355.1. Taxonomy (NCBI): domain Eukaryota; kingdom Metazoa; phylum Chordata; class Mammalia; order Primates; family Lorisidae; genus Loris; species Loris lydekkerianus. Next base: position 4,754 of record CAUYPK010123104.1, on the reverse strand, counting down.
GGGAGATCTCTGCACAGGTGAGGGAGGTGGGGAGGCTACATCTGGGGGCCGGACACTTAACACCCCCGCATACTGAATGACGGTGAGAGAACCTTCTGTCAGTGCGGTTAAAACTATTAAATGAAATAATGCCTCTAAAGACTGGACCCCTGTATTCGTTGTTATTGTCAATGTTTTCCAGATGGTATACTGGGAATTCCAAAAACATTGAATGATCTGTAAACATGCAAATTGTGGCTGTGCACATGGGCCAAGTGTACGTGACCTCCCTCCCTCATTTCAGAAATGAAGAGCGCATTTGCTTATTGAGGTCAAGAAGCACTTTAGTAAATATAATAACTCTGTTTCCCAAATATTTGTGAATCCAGAAATCTATCTTTGAACATCCATTTACATTCCTTGAAAGTAGAATTTACAAGGATATATTCTAAGTTCTCAAACACTTAACTTATGCAGAAATGCCTACGGGAACCAACATAGAATATATAATTGTGTCATGTGTAACCTCCCACTTTGTGACAACTAAGTAATTGTTCTCCCTCCCCAGACCAACTGCAGTAGCACACATGATATGGTCACTTCTGCCATTAAAAAGAAGAAGAAGAAAGGAAGCAGAAACCTACTTTTTTGCCTGATTCCCAAATAATCCCAACTTTCTCACCCTTGTGCCACACATCTCCTATAGAGTTGTCTGCGTGTGCTGTGTACGGGCTGAACTGTACCCCCCAGGCCCTGAACAAGTTCATGCACTGAAGCCCTAACTCCTTAGGACCACAGAAAGTGACTACATTGGAGACAATCTTTAAAGGGGTGACTTGGTTGAAGTGAGGCCACAAGGGTGGGCCCTGATCTTCTGTGACTGTTGTCCCTATATGAAGGGGAAATCTGGACCCAGGGAGTGACTCAGGCCCGTGCCCAGAGGAGAGGTCATGTGAGGAGGCAGCAAGAAGGCAGAGCCACACCCAGCCGAGGGGAAACACAACCTGAGGGCACCTTGTTCTGGGACTTGCAGCCTCCCGAGTGGTGAAAAAGCACCTTCCTTCCCAAGACCCCTGTCTGCAGCGTTTCCTCCCGCAGCTCCAGCAAACTCGGGCAAACACCTGCCTCAGAAGTGTTTCTGGCTCCACTCAGGTGTCTGCCAACCCAGCTCTTCCAAAATGGCACATTCCAAAGAGACCAGGGCATTTGATGCAGCTGAGGACTGTCCCCTCCTTGAAAGCCACTTCCCACTGGGCTTCTAGGGAAACAGACTCTTCTGGTTTCCTTCCTCCTGTGGGACCAGCCCTTGTCAGTCTCCAGCTGGGCTTTTCTTCACCTCCCTAATCTATTGACCAACCTGTCCACCCCTGTGCCTTAGTTCCCTCTTCTCTGCCTGTCCCATCTCCTTCCATCAGTGTCTCTTCACCTAGCTGCATATTTATTATTATTGCCTGAGTTCCCTTACAATAACATAAGGAATTTTTGTCTTTTTAATCCACTGATACATCACCAATATCTAGAAAAACCTTGGCACATACAGATTTGGCTCAACACATTTTGTTTTTTTTTTATTAGATAAAATCAATCAATGCATTTGGAGAAATGATCTCTGTGTGGCCTGGCATCTGCTTTTCCTTATTAAGTCCTCTTCTGATGAACTGCTCTTGTGTTGTAATCTGTTTGGAAGCAGTAGGGGTTTATTAAAGTAACATTTTAGTCAGTTCTAGGACAGACCAGAGCCCAAGGGCATGGGCTCCAGACCAGGAGCTGTGCTTCCACTGGCCATGGAGATGTGGGTGCAGTCTTTACACTCTCTCTGCCTGTTAGCTCAGATTTGAACAAAAGCCAGTGATTATTTCTCTGATATGGTTGTCACGGAGGTTAATGAGGGAAGCTTCTCTCACCTTGCAAACACTAGACACTATCCTCTGTCATTAATAGGATCTGAATTTCTAAAGCAAAGGAACTCAATACAAGAACTTTGGCTTCTATTTTGTTTTTGCCGATTGCTAATGTTGCAATCTGCATAACAAAGCCACTCGGAAATGCCCCCAGACACCTCCTAACTAGGGGTGCAGGAATCAGGAGGTATTGGAGCCTCAGGTCAACAGGGTGGAGCAGGCAGCACTCCTATTTTTCTCTCCTGAAGGCTCATGTGATGTCAAATGCACCTCTTGTAATTCTGTGCTAACTTATGGAAGACAATCTGTTATCTTTTTCAAATTTGAGAGATATGAGGCAATAGAATTATTTTTTGATATGGAAATGCACCATAAAACAGTTAAATACTGAGGACATGTAACATAGGGTGGGGAGAGTGTCTATATTTATTCAGTTGTGAAGGGGAACGGGGTTGGTAGGAAGAGGGCCCTTTGAAGCTCACATTATGAGATGGACTTTAAAAGAATTCTTCACTTGTTGCACTACCTCCTATTTGCAGAAAGCAAAGAGGTTAGTCCACAAGGCTACGGACCAGAGAGCCTGAAGTAGCCCAAACAAATAGGCTTCAGCGTTAAACACACAGCCAAGAAAACCCAAGCACAGGTTGTTGCTGCAGGCAGGAAGGCTACCTTGCAGAGGACTTTGGAGGAAGCAAATCTTCCTAGCAACACCAAAAATAAATGTCCCGTTGCAAAAAGCACATTCAGTCCTGGACTAAGGAAAGTCTGGCCACTTTGTGAATTTTCAAGAGGGATTACAAACAAATAGATACGAAAGTGTAAAGTGGGGCCCAGTTAGAAAAACAAGTGGTTTTGTACAGTTGGAACAAAAGGTGGAGGTGAGATTTTCAATGGATTGTTATTTATAAGGTCATTTTTAGATTGTTGCAGTTACTGGCTCTCCACAGTTCCTTAAATTAAACGTGGACCCCAGCTTTCCTTTGCCTGGTATGGCATGAGGGACTTGGATCACTACAATGCAAAGCTCTGACAAGGATATGGATTGAAATTTCAAGATGGGTTTAAACTCAGCCTTGGTTAAGTGGTATAGAATAAAGTCTAAGAGATGGGCTTTGAGGTCAGGCAAAGTGGGTTCAAATGCCAGCCATGTGATCCGCTAACTAGATCATCTTAGGCAAGGTGATTAACCTCCTGAGCTGAAAGGCTATTTTACATAATGTGGGGGATAATATTACCTTTCTCTCAAGGCGGTTGTTAGGACTAAATGAAATTATGTCTAGGAAGTGTTTCTCAAGGCACCTGCGACATGACTAGTACTCACCAAGGGTAAATGACGGTCTGGATGTTGACAACAGGATTGATTGAAAAGGGTCTAGCAGAGAGATCTTAGGAAGAAAGCACTTTGCTTCAGAAAATGTACAGAGCAAATTCAGAAAAATAAACACATGTCAGTCCCCAGATTACACTGAAGGGAAAGAAGATCATCACAGCTCAGAAGCAAAGGTGTGGCTGGGTACTGGACATCCTTGCATAACAGAAGGGAAAACTGGGGCTTAGAAGAATAAAAAAATGTGATCAAATTTCTGCCTCTGAGCTGTGGACCCAGCTTAATGATCACCCTTTGCGCTCTCAGCTCTTGCCGGCCAGCTCTTGTCAAATGATCAGTGACAATCTCAGTGAACTCCAGCCAGCTCAATTCTGAAACTTCAGAACGCTATAATCTTCACTGGAGTGACCCCAATAACAGAGAACTGGTCTTAATATATTGCCAATTATAGAAAAAATATATGAATGTTTTTAAAACCTCCTTTTGGGCTTTAAGAGAAGATTTTTCTCTTGCACAGTTCCACAGGGCCGGCCAGTTCTGGTGCTAGAAAGGGCCTGAGAATGGTACTGGAGCAACTTTCCTGCAGCTCTTTGTTCTAAATTTCACCATTTGCCTTCAAGACTCAGCCCGGTCTTATGTAAGGCCATCATTTTCCTGAATTGTTATTAAAACCATTTTTGAAGTGGTTGAAGATTTTTATCTATGCCACCATCACTAAAGTCAATAAAATCTTTCCTGCTGACCCTTTCAAGTCCTAAAGCAAGGTTTTCTATTCCACAATAAGCTCTGGCCCCTGCAAAGATTCCATCTTAGGCCCGCTCATGGTATAAACTTTAGAGCCTCCAGCTGAGTTATCATTGTTGTATAGCTGATTCCTTGATTGATACACAGAGTCTGAGATGTCTTCATTCTCCCGACTTCCCACTGGCTATCAGATTACAGATAAGAATAAAAGAAAAGAGTGTCACAATCAGAGAGACTCTGGGGTCTCTAATGACACCAGAGGTTACCTTCTCTAACAGAGCATTTGTTATTTTTAAACGGTTGGATCATGCTAACGTGTCGTGCTGGGCCAGGCAACTCACCTACAGACTGGAGCCTTGAAAAGCTATCATCCTAATCCTGGGGTTCAGCTAATGTTTGCCTACAGGAAATCTATATCCTGAGAAATGAGACGTCTGTAACCATCTTTGATCTTAGAAGATGGGTTTGTTGTCGTTAGGGTGCCGCTCAATTGTGAGGAAAAACACAATTTTCCTTATTATGTAGGAAAAGAAAGGGGTTTTTTTGAATTATATTTCTTTTCTTTTCTTTTTTTTTTTTTTTTTTGTGTGTGTGGAACTTTCCAGATTTTATTTTATTTTGTATTGTTTGGAATTCATTGAGGGTACAAAGAATTAACCATATATACTCGAGTATAAGCCGAGTTTTTTCCGGCACAAATTGTGCCGAAAAACCTGAACTCGGCTTATACTCGGGTCATACTCGGGTTATTTGATTCGGTGATTGTGATTTAGCTTGATTACCGGTTAAGCTATGGTTTTCTG
>CAUYPK010123103.1:0-76287 GCA_963574355.1 Loris lydekkerianus | reverse complement strand
CATATTATAATAATATATATACATTGGGTATATGTGTATATGTGTGCACTCACTGCACCCTGCCTGCCTTGTAACCATGTGGTTATCTGCCTTATTTATGTTTCCTTGCCCTCCACCTTGCCATGGGCTATAAGCTTATGAGACGAGCTGTACCTATTCTGCCCACTAGTCTGGCTCCTGTACACTATTTCCAGCACATAATATGCACTTAATATAGTCTCTCAAGGAATGTATATCAGGTACTATATTATAAAAGACTCCCCAGCCTATTGGAATAAAATGATGCTTAAAATTAGTGATAACACTCTGAGTGTTGTAAGAATTATTCTTAAAGAACTTTGAAAACCCAGTTCAGAAGTCCTCCTATATGGACTTCTGAAGTCCAACTTGAATATACAATTTCTGCCCCTTAATAATTTGCTTTTACAGTAAATACTCATCCAACAGAAAGTATGGTTTTCTGTGGAAAAAAAATTTAAGCAATAAAATTTCTAGGTATTGCTTTCTGAAAATGCTTTATTCTCTGCCAGTCACTGCCTTTGTGATGATTATGGAAAAGAAATTATATTATTGAGAAGAATGAAATAAGAATAACCCTAGACTGGCTTAGGAAATCCTTTCCTTTAAATTTAGGGGGGGATGGGGCGGCGCCTGTGGCTCAAAGGAGTATGGTGCCAGCTCCATATGCTGGAGGTGGCAGGTTCAAACCCACCCCTGGCCAAAAACTGCAAAAAAAAAAAAAAAATTTAGGGGGGAGCACGCAAGGGGACTGGCAAAGAGGGGGAAGTGTGGAATGATTTCCCTGTAATAAAAGAGATTTATATTTTAGTTTGGATACACAGGCCTCCTGTATCATCCCCAAAATTCCAATATTAGATCTTTAAGCTTTCAGATGTTATGAAACAGTTTACGCCCCAAAGTCTCAATTACAATCAAGTCGAAAGATAATAATTCAATAGAGGAACCTGACCATTTCCATCACCTGGACTATGGAGATAGAAGTGTGGTCCTCTTGGATGAAAGGCACATTTAACTTTCTATTTTTTTGGCCAAAAAAGGAACGTCCAATTACCATAGCAGGAAGTAAGTCACAGACTGTCTAAATTTTTAAAAGGTAGTCAATTTCATGGTTAAAAAGTGATATTTTGATGTCAATGCTTGCATTTTAAAAACTTGACCACAAATATTAAGTAGGGAACATCAAACTAAGACAGTTATTTCCAAGGGTAATGTCCCTTCCTTCAAAGTTAAAACTCTTAATATTGACTTGGCTTGTAACATGGTTTTTAGTCATTCTCATTCTTTGAATCTTTGCCTAATACAAGCTTTCATTTGATTACACCACTGCCATTGATGTTTATAAGAATATCTTGCTGTTAACCTCTAACCCAATTAGTCACTAAACTGGCAGCATACATTGCTATTTGGAAGGCAACTGTTCATGAAGGAAGTTTTTTAAAAATCTGAATAAAATGAGTTCTATTATGACCACTTTATTTATAGTTTTTAAAGACGTATTCCAGGAAATGTGCAGTAACAAATTCAGAGTGAAAACAAGTGTCAGGCCAGGAACAGGAGCCATTTTGAATACACAGAGGTTTATAAAATATGACCTTCAACCATGTACCACCTCTTCCCTTTACTCTCCTAATATTTCTGTTCATCTCAGTAAAAGATAACTCCATTCCTCCAGTTACTCAGGCCAATAACCTTGAAGCCTTTCCTTTTTTTAATATCCTGAATCAAGTTCATCAACAAATTCTTTTTCTTTTTTTTTTTGCAGTTTTGGCCGGGGCCGGGCTTGAATCCGCCACCCCTGGTATATGGGGCCGGCGCCCTACTCCTTGAGCCACAGGCACTGCCCCCCCCCCCCTTTTTTAAACAGAGTCTCACGTTCTCGTTCTAGGTAGAATGCTACAGCATCAAGGCTCGCAGCAACCTCTAACTTGGACTCAAGCAATTCTTTTTTTTTTTTTTTTGGGGGGGGGCATCATTAGGGTTTATTACAATGTGCCTTAATACAGGCGCTGGGGCTTGTCCGTGGTGCTCTTAATGTACAAAGCCCAAACGTTCTGCCAATTTTTCTTAAGCAATGATTCCAAGAAGTTAACAGCCAGGTGGATGTTGCACACCAGCTTATAAATTATTTTTTTTGAGACAGAGTCTCACTCTGTCCCTCTGGGTAGAGTGCTGTGGTGTCATCATAGCTCACAGCAACCTCAAATTCTTGGGGTCTCAAGCAATCCTCATGCCTCAGCCTCCCACGTAGGTAGGACTATAGGCACCTGCCACAACACCCAGCTATTCTTTTCTTTTTTGTTGTTGTCATTGTTGCTTAGCAGGCCCTGGCCAGGTTTGAACCCACCAGCCCCGGTGCATGTGGCCAGTGCCCTAACCACTGAGCTACAGGCGCCAAGCCTGGGTTTATAATTTTTAAATAAATGAATAAATAAATATTTCTCATTTTAAGTGCCAATATAGTAAATATGGGTAACTAAAGCCCACATATATATTCAAAGTTGTTTTAGGACCTCAATAGTAGTATTCATGAGTATAGGAGGTCCTGAGACACACCCCCCATGGCCATCAGCCTGGGCTCAGAGCTGGAATCAGAGCAGTGAGGAAGGAACCAGGGCTGTAGGAAGAGATAGGAAGGGGGGTCCCCAGTCTGCACCCTCAAGGGAACAGCCTTCCCTCAAAAGCTTCCCCCTCAAAGCTATTTCTTGGAAATCTCTGCACTTCCAAAGGGCCCCCAGATACCCAAACGCTTTAGGCCAGAGACACATGAAAAGCTAAATACACAAGGTTTGAGAATTGAGACCAAGGTATTTGAGACGGATCTCGACAACACAGCAGCCTCAATCATAACTGTGCACTCCAACCTGCTAAGGTACAAGGAGAGCAGCAGAAGGGAACCCCCTGAGGTATGACACCTGTCACTTCATCAGATGCCCCTAAAGTTGCTCATTATTTGACTGACAGGGGTCTGGTCCTGTCTACATGCTCACTACTGTGGGGACTCCTAAGTGCTACTCTGAAAGGGGACAGGCTGTGGTCAATCAGGACAGATGTCATTTCCTGAGCCGCTGTGACAGACATAAATGTGGACACTCAGGCAACAAACCAGGAGGACCCAGGACTCTGTGGCCTTCCTGACACCCCCTCCAGTGGAGAAGGGCATTTACCCCCATGGTCTTCCTCCCCAAAACCCATAACCACAGTCTAAGCACAAGGAAAACATGAGACAAACCCCAGCTGCAGGACATCCTACCAATCATCTGGCTGGGCCTCCTAACAATCAGGGTTACTGAAAATAGGGAGTCTGGGAAACTGTCACAGACCCGAGGTGCCTCGAGCATTAAATATGATGTGAGACCCCAGAAGGGACTCTGGGACAGAAAGAGGGCCTTAGGGTAAACTAAGGAAGTCAGAATAAAGTGAGGACTTTAGCTAGAAACGTACCCCTATCAGTTCAGTAACTGTAGCTGGTATCACAGGAGTAAAAGATACTAATGAAGTAGAAACTACTGTCCTCTGTGCTGTTGTCTCGCCTTTTCTGTAAATATAAAACTGTTATAAAAGGTAATCTTGTTTTGTTTGAGATAGAGGCTCACTTTGTTGCCCCTGGTAGAGTGCTGTAGCGTCACAGCTCACAGCAACCTCAAACTCCCCAAGCAATCCTCTTGCCTCAGCCTCCCAAGTAGTTGGGACTACTGGCGCCCACCACGTGCTTGGCTATTTTTAGAGATAGGGTCTTGCTCTGGTTGAGGCTGGTCTCCAACCTGTGAGCTCAGGTGGCCTCCCCAAGTGCTGGGATTATAGGCATGAGCCACCACGCCTGACCTAAAAAGTAGTTTTCTCAAATGCCACAGAAGGGTGGGGTGAGAACCAACCTCTACTGTGGCCAAAACATTTGAGAACTGTCCCCAGGCCACGTGAAGCTGAAGTCTAGGAAAGACAGAGGAGGAGGCCGAGTCCTGTGGGTCCTGTTCCCCACCCCACCCCACGTCCCCTGGCCCTCTTGGCTCAGGCCTGCAGGACATCTGGTTGGCAGTCACCAGCCACGTCCACCCAGGCAGTCCACCCACAAAGCCTTTTCTGCTGTGTAATTTAGCCTCAGGAAAAGTGTAATCTAGGTGATTTCCAGGTAAACACAACAGCAGGAACACAAGTATTTACCTACATTCCCAAAGATAGAAAAACGCCAATAAATGCCCAACAAGCACAGAGAAGTGGACGCCGGTGGTGACGTGTTGGAGCCTAGCACCACTGGCCCCATGGAACCTAGGGACGCAGGAGACGGGCCTGCCACGGTGCAGCCCAGACAACCTCCACACTGGCTCTTGCCCAGAGCAGCCAGCAGACTGAGGGCTCAGACGGGCTGGCCTTCCTGCTGATGGGCCAGATGCACTGCCCGCTGTGGGCAGCACTCTCCCCTGGGGGCACGGGCGAGGCTCCCCATGCTGGGATCACTCACACTGGGCCTCGGAGACTCCGCAGTTGGCTGGGGCAGATAAACAAGGGTCACCTGAGGCTGACGAGAGAAACAGAAGGAAAGAGACAGAGCCAGGCAGGGGACCCACGGAAACATCAAAGGAAGAAGATACCCAACCCCCAGGGCCGCAGCATCACCTCACACGGCGTTACATCACACACAACTCATCACCTGGCTGTTCTGTGGTAGCCTCAGCCCTTGCTTAGTCACGTGAAAGCTGGGGGAGCCTGTCTCCATCACACCCATAGTCCAAGGGGTCCGAGACATGGAGGGGCTGGTGCTGTGAGCGAGGACACACAACTCAGGACCTCAGCCAATAGCAGGCGCGAGTCCCAGCTCCACCACACACCAGCTGTGCAATGTAGGGAAATGTCTAGACCTCTCTGGGGGCAGGTGCCATTCCCTCCACAGAATGAAGAAAACAGGAGTGCTTATCTCACAGGGCGCTATAAGGACCTAGCAGTTCACGCACATGGAGGCTTAAACCCAAGCAGGCACTCAAGAATACCTGTGTCATCACTTTACATTATGGTGCCTGTTGGCCGTAACAGCAACCTCAAAGAAACAGAGTGATATTCAGCTCTCAAGTAAGAGCTGGACACTCTGGTTTAAAAAGGGGTCTTCAGAGAACAAAAAAGCATTCTTGGAAACTAAAGGATAGGAACAGAAACAGGAAGAAAAACTTAATGATGGTTTTGACAAGAAAATGTAGAAGACTCTCCTAGAAAATAAAGGTTTTAAACAGACAAAGAAATAAAGACAATAGAAAAAGAAGTTAGAGAAGCGTCTTGGGGCAGCAAATGGTCGGTGGTGGCTTTGGATAATAGTAATAGAAGGAGCGTCAATCATGTCAGAAATAACTGAATAGTAAAGCACCCCATACCCTAATGTCATGAGCTTCCACACTGAGAAGTTCCTAGCCCAAGGGGCAAGAAAAGGCTACCTGTCAAGACACTTGAAACTACAGAATACTGAAGAGAAGATTCTAAAAACTCCAGGCGGCTCAGTGCCTGTAGCTCAGCAGTTAGGGCGCCAGCCACATACACAGAGGCTGGTGGGTTCAAGCCCAGCCTGGGCTTACTAAACAACAATAACAACTGCAACAAAAAAACAGCCAGGCGTTGTGGCAGGCGCCTGTAGTCCCAGCTACTTGGGAGGCTGAGGCAAGAGAATCGCTTAAGCCCAAGAGTCTGAGGTTGCTGTGAGCTGTGACACCACGTACTCTACATTCTACCCAGGGCGACACAGTGAGACTCTGTCTCACCAAAAAAAAAAAAACTTCCAGTAGAAAAAAATATGCACACACAAGTCAAAACAGCATCTGAGCAGGAGCTGGAAGGCAGTGGGAAGGAGTACTGTATATACTCAAGTATCAGCCGAGTTTAAACCGAAAAAACTCGGCTTATACTCAAGTATATAGGTAATTCCTTCAAAATGAGAAGGGAAAATAATTTCCAATGTGGAATTCTATACCTAGCTAAACTACCACTGCCTGTGTGGGTAGAGGAAAAGCCTTTTCAAGCCAAATCTGCTAAACTTGGCCTCCCATGTCCCCTTCCTCAGAAAATCTCCAGAGGGTGTCTTAACTGGACATTAAGCCAGGACAGAGAAAGAAGGGGACCAGGGATCAAGAGAGCAGGAAAGAAGGAGGCGGAAAGAAGCCTTCCCAGGAGAAGGCTGTGCAGGGAGGTCCTGGGTACTCCAAGGAGGCAGCAGTGGGCTGTGGGCAGCACTGCTCTTCTGTCGAGAGGACCGGGGTAAACTGGAGATAGGACTTCCAGGCAATGCTGAGAAAGAAAATCAAGACAAGTATAACTGCAAGAAAAAACAAAAGTTGTGCAAAAAGGAAATGCAATCCCAGTGGCTTGTGAATATTTACATGATCCTTGATAATGTGAATACTCAATGATTAAGTAATAAATGGTGATATACCCTAATGGGAAGCAGAGAAAAGAAGGAAGAGGTGAACTGGCATGCCCCAACAAAGAGGGGAACAAGTCATGTCCCAAATGGAAAAGTCTAGAAACAGCAGCATATATGTAGAAATTTGGAAACAGAGGCAGGGTGCAGTGGTGCACAACTATAGTCCCAACTACTTGAGAGGCAAGGTGGGAGGATTGCTCAAGCCCAGGAGATCAAGTTCAGCCTGGGCAATATAGCAAGACCCCATCTTAAAAAAAAAAAAAAAGGGAAGAAAGAAATTTGAAAATAAACGTCGAGAGTAAAACGTGAGCTCCTTCAAGGAATAGGTAAGAGGGCAGCAACGCTGCTCTCGCCAAGTCACCCAGGACCACTCAACACGTTGAAATGGAAAACATGTAAAACTCAAGATATAACTTTAAATGTGAAAATAACACACAACACAAATGTTACACACAAGCTTTTAGCAATGGCAACACCGCCATATCCTCAGGCCTAGCCTTCCAGTGCTGGGTTTGGCCTCGCTCGGTTCTTCCAGAAACCCTACTCCACTGAGGCTGAACAGAGGACGCCACCTTGCCTGACACGGGGCAGCTCCGTCTCACCCGCACATGGAATCTTTTTAAACTTCCCACAGAAGATACATTTCAAAAGCAAATTTCGAAAAGACCAGACAGACTCATACCACCAAATTAAACAATAAAACACAAAGTCATCATTCCTCCCTTCCACCAGCCTCAGGTGCAAAATCTCTCGTAAGCCCCCAAAATTAACAATGACTCCAATGAGGTGAAGCAGCCTCCATGTCTGCCAGATGGTAGTCACACCTTTGAAGTAACTACTGGGAAGGACTTGCTAGTTTCTTTCCTCTCCTGACTGTGAGCCTCACTTAGGGGTGACGGACCTGCCCGTGATGTGGCAGGATGGGTGGAATCCAAGGGTTCTGCCTGGGAGCCTCAGAGACACAGAGGGAAATGCAGCCAGTCAAAACACGGTGCCCAAATCCACATGTTCAGGATGACCCTAGGAACAGCCCATCTTGCCCAGACACACTGGGTGGGGGACTTTGTTGTGCCACCTTCTGCGTGAACAGACAATCGCCCCATAACTTCATTCTCAAAAACAATCTGAGATGCTAGAGGTGCTGCTGGTTCAGGTGGCTTATTTTGAAGAAAAGAGAAAAAACTTTCAGGAGAAAAATACACACACAAAACGGCGTCTGACTAGAAGCTAGAATGCAATCCCAGTGGCTCATGAATATTACATAATCCCTGATAATGTAAATACTCAATGATTCAATAATAAATAGTGATATAACCCTAATGGGAAGGCAGAAAAGGAAGGAAAAGAGGTGAACTTTCTCTGGGATATGTCCCAGAGAAAGAGGGGAACATGTCATGTCCCAAACAGAAAAGTCTAAAGCAACAAACACCCATGGAGAGGCTGCTCCTCGCAGCCTGCCCGGCCAGCCCGAGGGGGGACAATTGGCAGAAGCAGCAATCCCGGGTCCCACACACTCTGCCAAGGTGGGGGTGCAGCTTGGTCAATGCTTTGAGGCCTGAGGTGGCAGAGACCAAAAGAGCAGGAACAGAGTGCAATAAGGCCAGACCCACCTGACCCCAAAGACCCCAGACCCTGAACTCCAGCGCTAAGGGGCAGGCACAGAAAAGGACTATCCCTTGTTCCTCCGAGGTGACTTGGCCTTCCCAGATCTCTCCCCTCGATGGCCCTTGTGCCTGCGACAGAGTCCTTGGCAGCTCTAAGTCAGCCAAGACTGCCCCACGTCTTGGGGTCTACGGGGAAGAGACGCCTGGCAGGGAGACACACTCAGCACAGACATCAACAAAACAGGCTGAGTGGGGGCTTCAGACAATGCTGGGTGGGGAGTTCCTGGGAGACCATATACACTCCAAGGGGCCCCACCACACCCCAACCGGAGTGGGCGTCCTGCGGGCACACCCACCTTTCATGGGCCAGGCTCTCAGGTGCTTTGCAGAGACTGCCAACCATGGGACCCGACGGGGTTAGCGGGCGACCTGTGAAATACCCAGAGGGAGCCTGGTGCCCTGGAGGTGGGCAAAGGCAAACATGAGTGCTTACATAACTGTCAGCAGCTCCAAACTCTATGAAGACGTCAAGAGGAGCCCCCCTGGCAGCTGAGACAGGAGTGGCAACTCCACGTGGATTTGGCCCAGACACAGACACGGGTGACACCAGCCACAGCAGGTCCTGGCAGCATCAACTGAAACAGGTTTTTTTTTGGGGGGGGAGGGTGACCCTTTGCGTCTCCGACCTGTGCCCCAGTTGTGGCTCCAACTAGCCCCCAGTGAGGACCCCTGGACCACTGCCTCCAGCGTCTGGGCCTGGCACTGCAGCCCCACAGCGGGTGAGCATCCAGGGGCTGATATCGGCCACACACAGTTGTGTGTGTTCACAAGAGAGGAAAGAGGCCAGGATGCCCTGACACCCTGGAGAAACTATGACACAGCTCGTTTCCCCTGCTGGCAGCACACATGAGAGAGCGCCCAGCCCCTTCTCCTTCCCGCGAGGCCCACCAACACATGAGAATTTTATCATTCAAAAATCAGCACAAACTATGAACCAGTGCCCCTGGTGACCGAGCTGGCTGCCGGAGGTGCCGGTGTTTGCAAAGGTCCCTCTGTGCCTGGGGGAGGGGCACTCTGCCCAAGTGGCCTCCCCAGCATCCAGCACCCTCCGAATGGGGGAGAGCCGCCTCACATAGCCAGGCCTCCTAGGCTCCCTGGCAGGGGAGGCTGCTGCTGGTGGTTGTTTTTTTATAAAACCACCTTGCAAAATGGACGTCAGAAAAGCACCCACATTCTGGCAACCCTGCCAGACAGCGTGCAGTCCCCAGACCTATCTGAATCTACCATTTTATAGCAGAAAACCAGATGCCAGCGCCTTGCCCCCCCCAACATCGAAGACCTGGTGGAGTGAGCCCGGCCACCCACTCCGACATGACGCTCTCATCAGCACAGACCAGGGCTTGGACAGGCAGGAGGCAGGCTTGCCACGGACACTGCATGGCCCGAGAGGCTTGTTTACAGGAGCAGGTGCTGCTGTTACAGCCACCAGCCCTAGCCACTGGGGTCCGGGCTCTGCCCCTGTGGTCCTAGTGACCTGTCCACTTGCAGCAATGCAGAGTGAAGAGAAAGCAGCAACACACCGGTTGTCCTGCCCACAACACAGACATAGCCAGACAGCATCAGCCACAGCACAGCCCCAAGCACCAGGGACTCCCAGGGCCAGAGAGCTGAAAATGGGGGATGAGCCCCACTGGCCCTGCGGCTGCCAGGGCTGTGCACCCTCCAGGCCGCGGTCACATACCATCTGTGTCTGGGGCGTACATTTCCTTCCTTCAAGCCCCCACCTCAGCCGCAAAGCTCTCCCGGCATGTCTCTCTACAGCATATTTCCCTAAAAATCCACCGCCCCACAAAACAACAGCCTTTCACGGTGCTTCCCCTGACATCACCCAGGGCTGTTTTGGCCACGTCCCTGCCCGGCCAGCGGCACCGGCCGTGCCGGCGTCTGGAACATCTGTGCTGCACGCAGGCTGCACAGACGCTGCCGCAAGCACACGGCCTACACGGGGTGGAAACCCACCGAGAGATGCGCATTACTCACGGGCTTTCTTCTCGGGCTCCTGAGCACGGGAGTCTTTATGCTCTCTGGACAGCGAGCGTGTGAGGAGGCATTTTCCTTCCCGTTCAGGAGCCGACGCTGTATCTGCTCGCCTCCAGACCCCCACAATAGGCAGGGTGGGCTCAAGCGCCAGGAGCAGATATTTAAGGGAAGGCTGGCCAAGCCGTCCCCCGCCCCTCACATCCCTGCCTCCTCATGTCTCCAGGCCCGGGTGGTACCCGGCTCCCCTGGGAAGCTGTAGCCGGCAGCTGAGGCACAAACTAAAACACGGCATGGATGTCAAGGAGCTGACGTCACATGACAACAAGCATCTCTGCATTGAAACGGGCCAGTGGAGGGCCCAGTAGGGCAGCGGCCAAACCCAGGGCAGGCTCAGGTTCAGAAGCCTCATGGAGCCCAGCTGAGTGGGGTCCTCCAGATCAGCCCCCCTGGAGCAGACTCGGCAGCGGCCAGTGACCTCTGACCTGCTGTAAATGGGCTCAACACAAAAATTCAAGGGCTCCTGGCAAAGAGGGGACGAGAGGGGAGGCCCTGGGCTGGCTGAGGATGGGCCAAGCCGTAGGTCAGGCGACTTTGTGCCCTAAGTGCCAACGGACTGTGGGCCTAGGAGGACAGGAACAGGGAAGGTTAAGCGTCCCATGGCTAGCCTGGAACAGGACAGCCCCCGGACTTGGGCGGGAGCACCACCACCACCCAGTGCAGGGCCACACATGCTGTGCCCTGCCACCATAGACAACCTAGTCTCCCAAGCAGACTGGGAGCCACTGCCGCCCTGACGATCTGGGGACTGTGGTAGCACCGGCCAGTGGCACTTTCTTCATTCACGAGAACATGGGCCAGCCTGGAACTCGCGTGGCACCTGCACTGACCCTGCGAGGCCAGGCTTCGCTCGGGAGCCCGCACAGGCATGACAAGGGACCTCTGCGGCCCACATCTCCAACAGACTGTGCAGGCAAGGCATTGGGGCTAAGGGGTACTGGGGAAGGTTAGGAGCGTCCCGCTCAGACGGCTGGCTCTGACCAGGTACAAGGGGGCATCAATGTGTCAACCGTTATGTTCTTGTTTTCTGTGTTCTGACACTGTGCCATCCAGGGCCCTATAGCTGGGCCAGCACCTCATGGGGCCAAGTGACTCTGAGAGGCAGCAAAGGACTCGCCCTCTGAGGGACCTTTCTGAGAACCTGAGAACCATGATGGACTAGAAACACGTTCAGGACACCTCTTGTATATGGTGCTCACGCTCCAGGCCAACATCCCCGCTGGGTCCCCCAGGGTCCACACCAGGGACAGCCCTGCAGCCTGCCTCATCCAACCTTCCCCATGGAAACCACAAGAATGGCTCTGCCCAAGTTCCCAGGCCCAGTGCGTCCCTGAGTGGCTCCTCTTGCCCCTCACGTGGAACCTGACCACAAGCTCTCTTCTTCTCTGACCTGCTGGCCTCACCACACCTGAATACTAATGAGACCCACGTGAACCATAAATCTGTGTTTACGTGCATTCACAGGGTTCAGACCCCAACTCCTGAAGGGCCGACCAGCTGCGTGCAGGGCATCTCACAAGACATGAAGCACAGGCGTGCGCCACAGAGGCTGCGCTGAGCAGAAGGCCCAAGTCCCCCTGAGAACGAGGCTGGCAAACTGTAGTGCTTATGCTCTAGGCCAGTAAGCGAGGAATGGCCTGTACATTTTTAATTGGCTGAATAAAATAAAAACAATAATAACATTTTGAGACACGTGATAAATCTGTGAAGCGCACACTTCTGCATCCTTCATGTTTTACTGGAACATGAGCATCACCTGTGCTTCAGCACCACAATGGCAGCAGTGACGAGAGATTCGGCTCACAAAGCCCTTTACAGAAACAATTTGCAGACCCCCAACAAACACAGAGAAATCAGTAACTGAGTCACCGTCCCCATGGGGCTTCAAGCGGAAATGCACATTTATACTGTGTCCAATGTAAAGATTCGCACATATGATCAGCTTCACCTCACGACCCCTGTCCTTTGGCCAACATCTCCCTTCCAACCCATCCCAAAATACACAGCTTTCCAGAACTCTAGAAAATTGAGGCCCAACTGGCAGATTGCTAATGAAGCCTATTTAAGGCAGAAAACTAGCTTTTCCAGTTTGTTGTAAATAATTTGGGACAAAGATGAATGAAACTGGATTTCATATTAAACAATAGACAAAGCTATAAATACGAGGGAGCCACGGGCATTAAGCTGGTCCGGAAGGATTCCGTGGTAACCCACCCACCCACCCACCACCCACCTGCACTGCAGATGGCCTGCTCCAGCTGGCCAGCCAAGGGGGGACTGGAATGCACGCGGCAGGAGCACTGTCCTCCCCCCTAGCAACCTGGGCAGGACTGCAGCAAGCTGGCCTTGCTAAGCACTTGGTATGCTCCAGCAGCCCCCCTGAGCTCCATTAATCCTTTCATGGAGGGGAAACTGAGGCGGGAGCCTAATCCACTCGCCCAAGTCCCAGAGTGGGCCACTGCTGTGCTGGTGGAGCCCACTTGACAGTTACACTCCGGTCCCTCTGCCGCTACAGATCCCACTGGGCACTGGCTGATCTGGACAGGTCACCACCACTGCAGCATGGTGCTTGCACCTGCCTCGGGGAGGCTCAGGGAGCCTCCAGTGGGGACAGAAGGCAAAGGAGGAGCAGGCGTGTCCCACGTGCTGTGGAGAGGAAGGCAGGGCTGCCAGGCTCTTTTCAGCAGCGGCTCCCCCATGAACTAATGAGGTGATACTCCCTTGTCATCACAGGGAGGGCACCACACCAGCCACAAGTAACCCACCCCAATGACCCAACACCTCCCAGCAATCCCACCTCAGATGGGATTTCAACAGGAGACTTGATAGCCAAACATCCAACCACATCTTAGCGTGAAGAGGAAATTTATAGTGATAAACATTTACAGTAATAAGAAAGTTCTCAAATTTACAACTCAAGGAATTAGAAAAAGAAGAGCAAACTAGGCCAGGCGTGGTGACTCATGTCTGCAATCCCAGCACTCTGGAAGGCCAAGGGAGAAGGATCATTTGAGACCAGGAATTTGAGACCAGACTGAGTGAGAGCAAGACCATGTCTTTACAAAAAAACAGAAAAATCAGTCAAGCATGGTGGTGGAAACCTGTAGTCCTAGCTACTCTGAAAAACAAAAACAAAAACACTACAACACCACAACAAAAAACCAAAAAAGCAATCCATAGAATGGGAGAAAGATTTACAAATCACGCATCTCATAAGGAATTAATACACTCAAAATAGAGAATTCCTAACACTCACCCCCAACCCAATACTTTAGTGGACAAAGGACTTGAACAGACAGTTCTCCAAAGACAACATATACTGGGCCAATAAGCATGCAGAAATGCTCAGCATCACTCGTTGTCAGGGAAGCACCAATCAAAATCACAAAATCACAACCATTAGGATGGCTATTTTAAAAAACAACAACAGAAAATAATGAATATTAGTGAGGACGTGGAGAAATTGGAACCCTTGTATGCTGGTTGTGGGAATGTTAAATGTTGCATACAGTATGGAAAACTGTTCAGGAGTTCTTTAAAAATAGAACTTCCGATGATCCAGCAATTCCACTTCTGGGTCTATACCAAACAGAGTTGAAAGTAGCATCTCAAGACAGTATTTGGACACCATGTTTGTTCACAGTGGCCTTGTCACAGGGCTAAAAAGGGGAAGCAACCCAATGTCCAAGGACAGACAACTGAAAACAAAATGGGGTCTCCACATATGATGGACTACTTGGCCTTAAGAAGGAGGGGAACTCTGACACCTGCCACAACGTGTATGGCCCTTGAAGACATTGTGCTCAGTGGATAAGCCAGTCACTCGAGGACAAACACTGCAAGAATCTACCCGTAGGACCTTCCCAGGAGTCGCCACATCCACAGAGAAAGCAGAAAGGGGATGCTGGGGCCTGGGGTGTTAGTGGTTAATAGAGACAGAGTTGCAGTTTGGGGAACAGATGGTAACAATGTGGATACTGCACATCATTGAACTGTACATTTAAAAATGGTTAAGGGGCAGGGCACAGTAGCTCACGCCTATAATCTCAGCACTTGGGAGGCCAAGATGGGTGAATTGCCTGAGCTTGCAGGTTGGAGACCAGCCTGAGCCAGAGCGAGACCCATCTCTAAAAATAGCAAGGCATTGTGGCAGGTGCCTTGGGAGGCTGAGGCAAGAGAATTGCTTGAGCCCAAGAGTTTGTGGTTGCTGTAAGCTGATGCCACAGCACTTTACCAAGAGCAACAAAATGCAACTGTCTCCAAAAAAAAAAAAAAAAAAAAAAAAAAAATTTATTAAGGGACCAGGCACAGTGGCTCAGGTTTATAATCCCCAGCACTCTGGGAGGCTGAGGTGGGAGGATCCTTTGAGCTCAGGAGGTCAAGACCAACCTGAGCAACAGTGAGACCCTGTCTCTACTAAAAACAGAAAAATTTAGTGGGGTGTTGTGTACCCCCAGCTGCTCCGGAGGCTGAGGTAGGAGGATTGCTGAAGCCAAGTTTGAGGTTGCTGTGAGCTATGGTGCCAGGGCACTGTAGCCTGGCAAGAGTCTGTCTCAAGGAGACTCTTATCACCCAGGTGGTAAGTTTTATATTATGTACATTTTACCAGAATTTTAAAAAATTAGAAAAAGAGAACGGAGATGCCGGTACGTGCTGCCACACGGATGGCCTTGACAAGATCACACCGAGTAGAGGAAGCTGGACACGTGGTGAGCGATTCTACTCACACGGAACGTCCAGAGTGGGCAGGTCCACGGAGACAGAAAGTAGAGCGCTGGTCACCAGAGACCAGGGAGGGCAGAACAGGGAGTGAGCACAGGTGGGGCCTGGGCTCCCTCTCTCAGTGTGTTTGGAACTAGGGAGAGGTGGAGGCTGCACAATGGCGTGAGCACCATTGAACCGTTCACTTCGAAGTGGTTAAAATAGTAAATTTTATGTTAAGTATGCATTATGATTAAAAAACAACCACTTAAAAAAACAAATTCAGACTGACAGTATGAGTGGAATGTTCCAGAAGGTATTTGCTGAAAGTGAGGCAGCCCCCAGCCAGGGCAATGCCCTGGAAGCCTCGCCTCATTCCTGCATGTAGCCATCTCTGATCTGTCCAACTGTCTGTGTGGCTGTGTATACTGATGTTTACACCTGCCCATCTGGCTCTTCTCACTGACCCACAGTGCAGGGTGGTGCTGCTTGAGGCCAAAAAACCCCGTAAACACAAGTGCCCATGCAGGCACCAAAATCACACAGTGAGCTTGCACATGGTGGCCACTGGGTGACCAGGACAGGTGTGTCCTATGTTTGCGATCAGCACCAGAATGAAACTGAGTTAAAATACCTGGCAAGACGCCAACACTCAAAGCAGCCCCAGTTGCCTGGGAAACCCGGTATAAGCAACGTGCTGTTTCCCACACTCCTGACTGCAGTGAGCTGAGGGCCTCCCTGCACCCTGTGCACCGTCCAGCCAGGTGGACATCAGTGCACAGAGCAGGTGACCGATAAGCAGAGAGAACTGCCACCCGGCCACCACCCCAGGGTCCTCTCTGGTGCCTGCCTCCAACCTCCTTGGCAAAGGGTGCCTGTCAGCTCTGGTGGAATGTTCCCAGCAGGACTGAGTGGTCTCCAGAGCCTTTGGCCACCCTGGAAGCATCTCAAGGACCTGCTTGTGAGCCCAAGGCGGCCGTCTCGCCAGGTCTAGCCACATTTTCTACATTCCCCGTGGGGACTAGGCTGACTCCCCCGAACCACACCCCACTGACCTTCTGGCAGAGACACTCACACCCCTATTCCGACACTGCAGAGGCTGAGCTAGCTCAGGCGCCCTTCACCACACATGGCCAGCTGGTCAACATCCACACAGGTAGAGGAGAACGCCAAGGTCACGGATAGAAAGGGCCAACCCCAGACCCCAGGCAGGGTTGCGACGAGACCCGGAAATGCTGTGGCTCCCAGAGTTGGCATCCTCGGGTGCTGGGCACAATGTGGGCAGATGAACACAGTCTTGTCACCATGGTCCAATGTCGTCCGAGTATTCAGTAAGCACCACCCCTGGATCCCCTCCTATGGGACAGTGGCATGAGGCACACAGAGAGCAGTGAGCCTGGGGGAACATATGGCTCGTTTATATGTTTTTGTTTCCATAAGGGCACATAAACCATCAGAGTGTACCACTTCCCCAGGGCCCACACCCACAGAGGGAAGGTCCCAGGTGGCAGGTAACACACTTGGGAGCAGCTCTGCAGGGGAGGAAGACCCTGGAACTAGCTCTGGTGGCCAGCTGCCTCCGAGGCCTCCTTACCAGCTGCCTGGGCTCTGGAGGGGGGTTTCCACATCACAGGGTCTGCACCCACCTACCCCTCCAAGCCATTCGAGGCACCACACACAACCCCACCTACACTCTCCCTCAGCCACCCCCTGCAGGCCCACTTAGAGCAAAACCTCAGCTGGGCCAAATATCTTCTGCCCTCCGGCCCTTCAACCTTGCTGGCATGGCTGCCCAGAAAGTTCTTATCCTAGGAGACTCACTGCCCACCTTCTCAACACAGTTCCAAATCTCAACCTGCACCTCCAGCCAGCCGCCCTACCCACCTCTGGCCTCAGCTATCACCACCTGACACTGTGAATCCCACTGATGGATCTCACTCTTATCACCCACCACCCCTCAGACACACTGGGGCACCCATCTCCCAGGAGCACTTGGCACTGAGAGGCATGACCAGGGCCAGGTAGCAGAAGGCATCCCTGTGCTCCTCATACCGTCCCTGTCCGGCCCACCTGCCATGGCCCACCCATCCACTCCACTTCTTCAGAACTTCTAGCTACTAACATTTCCATGGCCTCACTGGCCACTGACCCTCCAGCTCCCACCCAGCAGACTATGGGAAATCCCCAGCTCCCCTGTGATCAGCATTACCAAATCTACTTCAGCCTGGGCTTCTCCCTAAATCCAGACTCACACTCAACTAGGTGACAGTGGTGGCTCAGAGCCATACAAATCTGCTTCACCCCAATTCCTGGATGACCCAGGCTGCCATTCATGCTAGCCTAAGGGTCCTGACCCAGTGGTGTGAGGCCAGCCCGGAGGGAGCTCTGGGGGCTGGGCTAGGGGTTCCCCTGCCCAAAGGGGACAGAGACAAGTACCAAGAACTGGACACACAGCTGACTTGATCCAGGACTCCCAGCAAAACCACCCCAAGCTACAGGGGCCCAGTGGCCTCTGGGGTGCAATCAGAGGCTTCCCTCTGAGCCCACCACTCATAAGCCTTCTTTTCCTTTATGTCCTGCCCAAGGGGCCAGTGTGAGCATGACCAGGAAGCTTCCACCTCAGCCCTGGGGCCAGTGCAGGCCAGGGCGCAGCAGATGACCAGGGCTGGGGTCTGTGAGCTGAGACAGGCCTTGCCCTCCTAGGGAGAGACTAGGGACCTGCTGGGCTTCTCATCGTGCCACCAATGAACCAAGCGAGTCCCCTCCTGGATGCAGCACTCGGGTTAGCCAGAACATACACAGGAGATATCCCAGGGCAGTGGCCACAGTGAAAACCCACACACGCACACACGGCTGCTTGCAATGACTTTAGACTCTTCACAGCCCAAAAAGAGGAGCATCGCCACCTTCTCAATGGTCAACAGGTCAATCCCCTCACTGAGATACCAGTTATAGGAAAAGCTCTGTACTCACTGTCTTCTCCTGGACAGGGCATGCCTGGCTGCTCTGGGATGCTTGGGAAAACTGCACAGAGAGAGAGCACAGAGTCATTTAATGTGCCTTTTCCGGATCCCTGCCCAGGTCCTTCGCAGGAGGCACTCATGGTCCTGCCAGCAGGAGCAGCTCTTGGAGATGCCTGTTAAGGCAAAGCCTTGGGAACCCAAGGACAGCTACGTCTGCCAAGCTCCGTTTTGGAGGACTCTAAAATCCACTGAAAAATGCAGGGGGGAAGCAATCAGAGGGAGCCAGAGAACAAAGCCGGCAAAGAAAACTACTGATCTGCATTAAAAAAATAATATAAAATGAGAAAGCACTGCAATTACTTTGCATTAAATTCCACTTCTTTATACTCGTGACAGAATCCAAAATTAAATAATTTAACATACATCCCGAGCTTCCATAAGAAATTATTAAAACAGAAATTTAGAAAGTATTAAAATTTAGCTAAAACAAACTTTCTTATCTAGAAAACCAAGTGAATTTTTAAAGCATCGTGGCTCTCAATGTGTAGAGGGAGTACAGATGTGCTCACTGCCACTCTGAACACAGTGGACCAGTACAGGCTTGACACTCGAAGCCACAGGGACATAAAAACTGCCAATAAGAAGTATTTTAACCAGGTGGCCTGTAACAGGGAGAGGAGCAGATTCAGCAGAAACCATGGCAGCTCCAAGCTTAAGCTTTGGTCCCATCTCCTGGGCTCAGTGGTGTATGGCCGGACCACTGGCAAAGAGACTAAGCTGGACCAGCAGTGGACATAGGGACGGCTGGCTGGCCAAAGCTGCTGAAACCACACTCTGAGGCCCGCCAGATACCCTGCCGAACTCAAAAGCATTAGAGAGCATGGCCTAAAATGCCCACTCTAAAGACAAAAATCCAGGTGCTACAATAATCATAACTCAATTCTTAATCTGGCTCTCAACTTTAAAAGCTGAAGAAAGCTGTGAGCTTAGAGACAGGCCCAGGGAACAATGCACAGGAGGGAATGTGGAGGCATCCCCTACTCTGTCCACATGTGCCATGGGCCCTGGACCAGCTTCTGGATCCTCTGCCCACCATAAAAGGTTGGAGCCATGTGGCTCCCAGGAAATGAGAATCAACCAGCAGAACCATGCATCTGTGTCTGGAATGCAGGAAGACACCATGCCGGCTTATGAACTCTTTATCAACAAGAGCAATTTACATCTGGGCTAACAAAACATCAGAGAGGGCCAGGCACAGTGGCTCATGCCTATAATGCCAGCACTCTAGGAGGTCAAAGTGAGAGGATCCCTTGAGCTTAGGAGTTGAGACCAGCCTAGAGCAAGAGCTAGACCCCGTCTCTACTAAAAATAGAAAAATCAGCCAGGTGCCGTGACAGGTGCCTATAGTCTCAGCTACTCAGGAGACTGAGGCAGGAGGCTCGCCTGAACCCAGGAGTATTTTTTTTTTTTTTTTTTAGACATAGCCTCAAGCTATAGCCCTGGGTAGAGTGTCATGGCATCACAGCTCACAGCAACCTCAAACTCCTGGGCTTAAGCAATTCTCTTGCCTCAGCCTCCCAAGTAGCTGGGACTACAGGTGCCCGCCACAACATTGGCTATTTTTGTTTGGCAGGCCTGGGCCGGATTCGAACCCGCCAGCTCTGGTGTATGTGGCTGGCGCCTTAGCCATTTGAGCTACAGGTGCCGCCTGAACCCAGGAGTTTGAGGTTGCTGTAAACTAGGCTGAGGCTACTACACTCTAGCCTGGGCAACAGAGACTCTGTCTCAAAAAGAAAAAAAAAAAGGAGAGAGAGAAAATAGACTCACATAGCCTTATATTCGACATCCTTCCAATACCCCAGGTGGTCTGGCAAAGATGCCCACACCCCAAGATACCCCCGAGAACCCCATTTCCACAAACTACCGTCACTGACCGTGAATGATGAGCCCTTCGTCCCTGCGCTGACAGGCCAGGCGGAAAGCCTCCTCCAGCTCCATCTGGGAAGACACGGTGCAAGGGTCACCTGGGCAGGGCAAGAGACAGTGCTGAGGCCGCCGAAGGCCTGAGGCAAGGGATGTCTCTGATGGTGCCCGCTCAGCCCTTACCACCATGACTGGCCAGCCCCCAGCAGGCTCAGGAGGCTTAAGAACGGCCATCCAGACCAGGAGCCACCCAGCCCTCAGAGCTCACATCAGAAAGATCCATCCCCAGACTGGAAATCAGCCCTCCCTGGGCCCTGAGAGCAATATCTGCAGAGCAAATGGTGAGCAGGAAGGACGTCCGCTTCGGATAGTCCTACACTGAAGGGAAAGTCTCCTCGCCCTCTACCACCAGATAAGAACACAGAGATGCATGGGCTGTGGGCACATCCCACTGAAATGCAGCAGCTGTGAGGCCCTGCCCCCTCCGCCACATCCTCGCCCGACACATGCCAGTCATGCACTGTCTCCCAATCCCCCAGTTTTCTAGGATGTGAGTCTGACTGTGAGAGTGAGGGAAGGGAGAGGAGGGGAGGGAAGAAGGGAGGGGAAGGAAGAGGAGAGGGGAGGGAAGGGGAAGGGGAGGGAAAGGGAGGTGATGGAAGGAGAGGGAAGAGGAGGGGAGAGGAGGGGAGGGAAGAGAAGGGAAGGGGAGGTGAGGCAGGGCCACTACAGCCCACTGCACCTGCCCTCCCCGCTCTCCCTGAGAAAATGAAGAACTCATCTTCCCAAAGCCCTGCCAGAAAAGCCCAGGATCTGGAGAACGGAAGGTTGGTCAAGAGGCAAGGGCTTGCTCCTAACGGGGTCAGGGAGACCCTACAGCTCCTCCCTAAGGTTTAAGACCAGAGCTGCCACATGGCAGGACGGCCTCCTTCTAAGCATGTCCCCTGTCACTCTCCACCTCCAAACCCTGTTTCCATTCAAACGCTTACAGCCAACCTCTTTCCAAACATCCTTCCTGGGGAAAAGCTGGCTCTAACAAGTTTAATTCCATGGTTTTAACCCTCCCCACAGAGGAGGCTGAGCCGCCTGGTGAACCCGCAGGGTGAGGGGTTACCTTCGCTGTCCACCCACTTGAGGGTGAGCGGGTGCTGTGGGCGCAGGCCACACATGTCCCTCACTTCCTCACAGAGCTCGTCAAAGGTGGTGGCAGCATCCACGCTGGTGATCAGGATGTCTCTGGGTGAAGAAGACACAATGGCGGTCACCATGGGGCATATTTGAATCAAATTAAATACTAATTATTGATTAACCTAATCATTGATTAGATAAATGAAACTTTTCTCAAAGATAATATGACAGCCCCCTCCCCCCCACACACACAAAAGGGAACCCCTGACCACAGCTTTGTAAAATTTCTGCCATGCCCTCCTTGTGTGGAGAAGAAAGATCAACCCTGGGTTGCAAGAGCAAGGTCAAAGCATCAGAAAGTGCCCATAGTGGGGGCCAGGTGACTGCACCTGCCTGCCCAGATGAGGTTCCCCCAGGTGGACGCAAGTCTGGTCAGTCCCAGCCCTCCAGCTTCACTAAGGCAAGGGAATCCAGACAAACCTTCCCCCAAACTTTGCCAGTGGCATGCTGTCATGGAGGCAGGACCTCTGTAGAGGTGGAAACAGAGAGAAAGGCCAGTCCTGAACCCTCCAGGGGAGATGGCGGCTGCATACAATTCTAGATGCATTTTTTTGAAAACCAATTCTCAGAACATTACAACCTTCTATCTTTCCATCCAAAAGTGATACTTGAATCTCAACAGCGGGAGATAGCTCAGGGACCCTCAGTTCCCTCTAAGGGCCAGCCTCACAGGTGAAGGGGGGATCAGAAAACCCCCACCCCCATGCACAGAAGCTGTTCCTGCCTTCCATGGAGGGAAAGGACTGACTCAAGGTCCAACTCATTTCTGCTGAAGTCCTGAGCAGGAGTCACCCAGAAAGTCAACAGTCACCTGACACCATGAAGAGCACAGGGCCAATAAAAAGAAGCTGGGGAGTTCTGAGACACCCCAGAGGGCAGGAACACAGGCTCTGCCTGGTCAGCACTGCCAGTCTCCTCATGGAGGGCACCTGAATTCCATCAAACTCGATTCCATAAACAAAGTCTTTATCCCCAAAGATAAATCTAGAACCCAGAATCTGCCCCAGGGCTCACCAAGGGCCCTAGCATAGCAGCCTGAGGGCCTGGTTCACTAACCTAGCCAACTCCCTGCCTACACCTGCCCCTGGGCCCCAATTCTCCACACAGATACCAACCCAGCTTGGTTTCACCACAGCCTGCAGCATCATGGTGGGTGGGGAAACTGAGGCATTGAGGGGACCCCCGCCATGAGTGATCATATGAGTAGAAGCTCCAGAGACCAAGACCCTACACCCATCCCTCATGCCCCGGGGCCATATGAAGCTGATGTCCTCACTGCCCCACAGGCTTACTGCCTGACCCTGTGCCCACCACTCCTACTATCAGAAGTTGGGACCTGCCATCCCTTCACCCTTTTCCTGTCCCAAGCCTCTCTTTCTGCAGTCCTGCCCCCAAGTAGAAGCTACTGTTGCCCAACCTCAGTTTCACCTGGAGGGCAGGTGAGCAGCTCCTGCAAAATCCCAGGGGAATGACAGTGCTGGGCCACTCCAGCAGCTCCTACCCACCCCTATCCAGGCCTCCAATTCCATCCCAGTTCTGAATTAAGCAGCCCCAAGCCCCTCGGGTAGGTCTCCTGCTTAGTAACGTGGCCCTGGGACAGGGGCGTCTGGGCTGCTGGTCCCCAATGGCTTCCACGAGTTGGCACCCTACGGCCTGGCTGGCCCACCCCTCCTGGACTCCTCCTCTGGGCTGTGCACACAGAGGGTTCTCTGGGGCAAACGCCCAGCTGGAGAGAAGGACACTAGCACCAATTTCACCTATGATCTTAGAAAAGTGAGTGTCTGAATTCAGCCTGGGAGAGCAGGATCCCCAAACCTGGCTTACATCACCAGGGACCACCTGAAAGCACAGGTGCCTCAGGATCCCTCCCAGATTCTTGGGTGACTGTGGGTAGGGGGTGGCAAGGACCTCATCTCAAGCTGGCCCAGACCCCTAGAGGACAGGCAAGGCCGACAGCATGGCAAACACCCATGGGAGTGGTGGAGGACCCCTTTTTGAGACATAGCCTCCAGCATGTACAGGGCTGAGGTGCAGGATAATCTCCATCTGGGTAGCAGTCTCGCCCACGGACAGGACTCCTGGGGCTTTGAAGCACTGATTGAGGCAGATGCTTCCTGGGACCAGTGTCACTGTCCTCACTTCTGAGGCTCCTGGGAGGAGACCCCTGCAGCGGAGCTTCAGGAGGGAGAGCGGGATGCCAGGGGAAACACTCTTCACAGCCCAGGCAAAAAGGAGCAGGGAAGGGGATAGGGGAGGAAGATGGGAGAGGAAGAGCAGGAGCGGGAAGGAAGGAGAGGGCGTGGAACAGGGAGGGAAGAGGGAGAGTGGGAGGAAGGGGAGGAAAGGGGAGGAGAGGGGAGGGAGGAAGAGGATGAAGAGGAAGGGGTGGTGCTGGGGCGGCTGGGTCTTATCAGCCCAGGAAACCAGAGTCAACAGGTGGCATTTCGTGTGCCCAGTAACCAAAGTGCTCCCCAGGGGCCAAAGCCAGGGGAGGGGCAGGCTGGCTCAGCCCAGAACTGTCCACCACCCAGAGTCCTCTCCCCACCCAGCCCTGAGGCCCTCGGGTGTGGACTTCCTCCCACTGGGATCATCCCCAGACTTTCCACAACACCAGATTTTGGCTGAGAGCTCATGACACCAGTTTGGACCCACTGACACCAGGCCAGAAGACAAGACTGTCCAACATTCTTAGGTGTAGCTGGACAGTCTGTCCCCCAGAAATCCCTCTTCCTCCTGGCTCTGCCACCTACCCCCCTAACCACACTCTGGTGGGCTCCCAGGTACAGACCAGAGAGGAGGGTTGGAGGGGACTGCTCCAGGAGACAACTGTCTCAGCAACAAACCCCAAACAAGGTTTGCTCCAAGGTCAGAAGCTGACCCTCAGAGTCACAGAGCATAACAGATGACCCCAAGGGCACTGCCAGGAGGGGACCTGGCCTCAGGAAGATGCTACCAGCCCCCACTGCTTGTCCCTGCCTCTGGGGCTCCTGCTGCCACCTTGGGAGCCAAGAATATGACAAGTGAGCAGCACCTTTTGGGACTCCAAGGAATGCCCAGAATGCCCAGTCCAACCACTCCACTCCCCTCCCCAGCTGTGGTAACCTTCAGGATCCTCTCTGTTCTCTGGGGAGCACTGATGCGAGTTCAGACCTCCTGGAGACAAGAGCTGGTGCAAGGAAAAACAGCCCTCCCTCACCCAATACCCACACCACTCCCACCAGGGCTGGCTGGTGGCCACACCAAGCGTCCAGAGCTCCCCAGACCCAGCCCACAGCTCCCAGCCACTGATTCTGTGAGGTGCCCGCCTGTCCCCTTCTGCAGTGAGGCAAAGTCTGCCTAGGGAGGAGGGCCTGGAAGCCAGTGTCTGCACGCAGGTAAGTTTCAGAAAATTCCTGCCTCCTCCCCCAAGCCCTCTCAGAGGCCCTCCATTGACACAACCAAGGGCGCAAGCTTTCCTTAAGCTGAGACATCTGACCGGGTAAACTAAAGGAAAGTTAAAAAAAAACAAACGATTTTTAGATCCCTGCCAGAAGTTTCCACAATTTGGTGAAAACTTTTAGCTTGAGGCTTTAATGCCCCTAGCCAACTGTCCAGTGAAAATGTGAACAACAGTGACCAGCGCTGAGAAGCACGTAGCGACGCCACCGCCCGCGCCGCGGGGGTCCTCGCCAGCGAGCCCGAGCCCAGGTGAGCCTAGTCGCAGAAGCTGACCCGGGACTAGAAGACCCGCGCCCGCCGCCCTCTCTACGCGCCTTCCCGCGGGTGACATTCAAGGGTTCCCAGAGTGCCTGCGTCGCCTGGAGCCGCCTCTCAGACGCTCCCGGGCCCAGAGAGACCTGGCTGTGCCTTCCCTCCCGCGCCGCGGCCCTGAGCCCCCGCCGCGTCCAGGCGATCCCCGACGGCCGGCGCGGGACGAGCTGCTCCCGGCGCCAGGCTCGGCCCTGAGCCTCACGGGCTTCGCGCACCAGCCCCGCTCCCCCGCCGTCGGGCCGCGCGCTCACCCGCCGTAGTGCGCCTTCAGGCGGACCCGGCCACTGCTCCTGTCCATCTTGGGGCCCGTCCTGCTGGGCATGGCGCGCTCCCCGGCCGCCGTCAGCGCCGCGCCCCGGGCGCTCGAGCCGTGGCGCTGGGCCCCGGGCAGCGGGGAGGGGACTCCAGGTGCGGCCGACGGCGGAACGCGGAAGGGGGCGCGGCGCGGGGCCTCGCGGCCAACTCCGCGAAACTTGGGCTGCGGGCGGGCGGGGCGGGGCAGGGGTGAGGTCCGCGGGGGCGCGCGGGGGCGGGGGCGCGCACGGGGGGGCCCCGTGGGGGTGTAGGTGTCCGAATATGGCCGACCGAGGTCGAGCCGGCCGCCAATCGGCGGGGCGGGCGGTCCCCGGCGGGGGCGGTGGCACCTGCGGCCAATGAGGGCGAGGCGGGCGGCCACCTGGGCCAATCCTCGAGGGAGCCCGTGGCCACGGCCCAATGGCACGGCCGGGGAGGACTACCTGTCGGGCGGGGCGCGGCCCACCTGCGGCCAATGGGAGCGCGCGCGGCGCGGCTCTGCCCGGCAACCGGCGGCGGCGCAGGCGGGCCCGGGGCCCCGGGAGACGGGCTGGTGGCCGCAGCAGAGACTCCGGGAACTTTTTGGAAATGCGAGTTCTTGGCCCCCAAACCGACCGGAGATCCGGCATCCGTGCCACTGAGCCTTGGGCGATTCGGACCAGTGAAAGTCCATAGGCTGGTCTAGCGGACCAGAGCGGAGAACGTCGGTGACTCAGGGCAGGGGTCGCGATGGAGGGAGCCCCCCCGTCGAAGGGTTCCCGTTACAGACGCGGAGACTCAGGTTTCCAGGAGAGGAGGTGGCCATGGTGACGGGCGCCCTTGCAGTCCAACGCAAAGAAGGGTTGTCCACACTCGCTGGCCGTCTCTCTTTGCCCCCTCCTCTCAGGACAAGGAGTCTGCGTGGGTCAGGTCGCTATGACCTGCATTTCTGAAGCTACAACTCTTCTGGGCCTCAATAACTCAGTGGTCCTTGGTGTGGACAGTCACCTTCGGACACTACCCTTTGCCTCTGCTCAGGTCCTTGCATCCTCCCCTTGAGTGTGGGACAGAGTTCTTCCTGAGTGACCCATCTCTTACCCCTGCGTGCACCCAAGCCCAGACCTGCTGTCACAGGACTTACCTGGGAACCAGGTGCGCACCCCTGACACAGGGGTCTGCTGGGCCTCCACGCCACTCCTGCCAGCCTTGATCCTTCACCTGCTACTTTTTTCTCACCTTTCTCCCTGTGCCCACCCACCCAATTGGCCAGCCTCTTACCCTGGATCTAACCCCAGTCCTAGACTGCCCAGGTCAAGCACTCACCCCCTCACCTGCACAGCCATTAGGGAACTCTCAGTCACTCACTTGCATTCCACAGACACTCCCTGGCACCTCCTGGTAGGCACTGGGATGACCCTGGAGGAAACGGATGTGGTCCCTGTGGTCATAGAACTCACGCTCCCCTAGAGATGGTGTGCACACAAGACCACCGACAGCCTATCCCTACTCTCCATCTACCAGCTCATTTCTCTGCTCCTTTTTTTCTTTTTTCTTTCTTTCTTTCTTTTTTTTTTTTTTTTGTAGAGACAGAGTCTCACTGTACCGCCCTCAGGTAGAGTGCCATGACGTCACATGGCTCACAGCAACCTCTAACTCTTGGGCTTACGCCATTCTCTTGCCTCAGCCTCCCAAGCAGCTGGAAGTACAGGTGCCCACCAAAACACCCGGCTATTTTTTTGTTGCAGTTTGGCCAGGGCTGGGTTTGAACCCGCCATCCTCAGCATATGGGGCCAGCACCCTACTGACTGAGCCACAGGCACTGCCCTCTGCTCCTCTTTTTAAAATAAATTGTATTTATTTATTTTTTTAGAGATGGGATCTTACTCTGTTGTCCAGACTGGATTGTAGTAGCACAATCATAGCTCACTACAGCTCAAGCGATCCGGCTGCCTCAGCCTCCCAAGTAGCTAGGACTACCACTGTGTGCCACCACACCTTGCTAATTGTTAAAATTTTGTTAGAGAAGCAGTCTCACTATGTTGCCCAGGCTGGTCTCTAACTCCTGGCCTCAAGGAGTTCTCCTGACTTGACCTTTCAAAGTGCTGGGATTATATAGGTCTGGGCCACCACATCCAGTTTTCTCTGCTCTTGTTTGCAACAAAACTCCTGCTGAGCCTGTGTGTCTCCTTCACCCCATTTTCTCCTGAACACCCACCCTGATGGGCCCCACCCATTCCCACCTCCTAAACACACTGGTCAATTATTGGGTCTTTTCTTTCTTTCTTTCTTTCTTTCTTTTTTTTTTTTTTTTTTTTTAGACAGTCTCACTATGTCACCCTCTGTAGAGTCCTGTGGCATCACAACTTACATCAACCTCAAACTCTTGGACTTAAGCGATTCTCCTGACTCAGCCTCCCAAGTAGCCGGGACTACAGGTGCCTGCCACAATGCTTGGCTATTTTTTTGTTGCAGTTGTCATTGTTGTTCAGAAGGCCTGAGCCAGGTTCAAACACACCAGCCCCAGTGTATGTGGCCGGCACCCTAACCACCCTTTCTTTCAAAGACACCAAGCCTTTCTTTCTTTCTTTCTTTTTTTTTTTTTTTTTTTCCAAAAAATATGGAGTACTTCACGAATTTGGGTGTCATCCTTGCCCAGAGGCCATGCTA
Organism: Loris lydekkerianus; assembly: GCA_963574355.1. Taxonomy (NCBI): domain Eukaryota; kingdom Metazoa; phylum Chordata; class Mammalia; order Primates; family Lorisidae; genus Loris; species Loris lydekkerianus. Next base: position 48,703 of record CAUYPK010123103.1, on the reverse strand, counting down.
ATCTTCTCTATATCATTCCAATTTTAGTATATGTGCTGCCAAAGCGAGCACTCTTTTTTTTTTTTTTTTTAAGACAGTCTCCCTTGTCACACTTGGTAGAATGCCTTGTGATGTCATAGCTCACAGCAACTTCAAACTCAAGCTCAAGCAATCCTCTTGCCTCAGCCTCCCAAATAGCTGGCACTACAGGTGCTGGCCACAACACCTGGCTATTTTTATTTATGTATATAGTTATTTTTATTTATTTATTTATTTATTTTTTGCAGTTTTTGAGGCACAGGTGCTGCCATGTGTATGTATGTATATATATATATATATATATATTTTTTTTTTTTTTTTTTTTTTTTGAGACAGAGTCTCACTATGTCAGTGGAGTACCTTGACATCACAGCTTACAGCAACCTCAAACTCTTGGGCTTAAGAGATTCTCTTGCCTCAGCCTCCCAAGTAGCTGGGACTACAGGTTCCTGCCACAAAGCCCAGAATTTTTTGGTTGTAATTGTCTATGTTGTTTAGCAGGCCCGGCCATGCTTGAACCCGCCCCTGGCTATTTTTAGAGACAGGATCTTAATCTTGTTCCAGCTGTTCTGGAACCTAGAACCTCAGGCAATCCACCCTCCTTGGCCTCCCAAGTGCTGGCTCACTCTCAGAGTGAGAAACCTTGCCTGGTCTCTTGGGCCTTTTCTTAACTTGACCTTTGGCACCAGGTCCCTCCTGGAAAGGCTCAGCCAGGTTACTGCTCCCCAAGTGTCCTCCCACCCTTCTGCTGGAGCCTCAGCTGGTGGTGGCTTCTCTTCCAAGTCCCAGTGGCTCCCTGAACTCTTGCTGATAAACACACACAGGCACACACACATAATCTTCTAACAAGCCTTCCTCAGCTATGCTCTTCCCTATCTCAGTGAGTGCCAACTTCATTTTCCCAGCTCACCCCTCTTCATTCCCATTGCTCTCAGAGGAAGAGCCAAGTCCCCACCAGGGCCCAGGCCTCCAGGATCTGGGACCCCTTCCTGTCTGTCCTCTTCGCCCACCACCCTCCTGCTGGCTCACTCTACCCTGGCCACGTAGCCTTTTTGCTGCCCCTTATATCAGGGCCTTGGCTGAAGCTCCCAGGAGCAGCTTCCACAGACATCTGCTAGGCTGGTACCTAACCTCCTTTGAGTCCCTGCCATCTATTTCCCAGGTAACTCTCTTCTTTATCCCCAGCATGGGTGCACAGAGTCCCATGGCCATTGCTGGGGCATGATGGAGGACAGAGGACAAAGGTGAGGGGATCAACCAGACCAGGAATGAGCAGCAACCCCAGCATCAGCATTGCCCAGCCCTCCTCCCCCCTTCTGCAGGCAGATTGAGCTCCTAGGTGGGAACCTCTATCCTGGAAGCTGGTTCCAAATCCAGGTTGAGAAAGCAGGAGGGGGCCCCTGAGCAAGTTTGCAGGGCCGGGCCTGGGTTCTCTTTGGGGGTGGGGATGGCCTTGGTGGGCCCATCCCTCACCCTCACCTCCACCCCCACCCCCACCCCCATCTGGGACCTGGTTTAGCCCCTGGCTGGGGAAGGGGAGATGTAGCTCCCACAGAGGGCTGAGAGCACTGGGGTCACCCTTGGGGCCCTGAAAACCTCCCCTAGCCCTTGCCAATTTCCCTCTCTGGCCTCCCTGGAATTTTCCTCAATGGCAAAAGCCTGGCCCCTTTGGGGAGGATGGGGACAGGTTACTGGGATGGTACCCCAGGCCCCTAGCCTGCATGGCCTTGGAGGGCAGAGGGAGCTGTTCTGGGGAACAGACAGGCATGCCTGGATCGCCTGGGACAGATGCAGTATTCTGAAATTCACTGACGGTTCTCTTTCAAATTTTCCCATGGCCTCTTCAGACACGGGCACATGGTAGGCTGAGTGGGTGAGTGAGTTGGTGAGGGCCCCTCAGGAGTGCTGGGGCCAGGCTAGCCTCCTGGGACCGGGGTCCATCCCCCAGGGTGGACAGGGCTACTCTTTCCTCACCTCCCCCATCAGAGGAGTCCTAATCATGATGGGTTTTGAGGGCTCCAGAGGCCAGGCTGAATGTGACCCTTGGAAAGGGCAGGGCTGATACTGGGAAGGGCACTGGGGCAGCTAAGGAGTGTCCTTTCTACTCCTCAGCAGCTTCCATCGTTTCTAACTTTTTCATAAAGATTTCGTATAATTTTATAATCATAAACACTGTTTCCAAAATGAAAAAATTTTAACTGGCTGTAAAAGAGACACAGGCTTACTGTAAAACCTGAGTGGAACAGAGCGGTGTGGGGAGAGGTGAAGGCTTTTACCCAAATCCCAGTGGGGCAGGGAGAACGTGCATGCTGAAGCAGAAACACTTCAGGTCTCCTCTCCTTGCCTGGAACCCAAGGGCCAAGGTGCAGGGTGCCTCCCTGGCTGCTCCTCTGCCTTCTGTGAGTGGTGGTGGACTGGGGTGGCCAGTGGCAGCAGAGGGCAGAGAACGCACCCAGGGCCCCATCATAGTCTCCCAGGCCAGGCAGCTCTTTTTATTTTATTTTATTTTTATTTTGAGTTTTTTTTTGTTTGTTTTGGCAGTTTTTGACTGGAGCTGCGTTTGAACCCGCCACCTCCGGCATATGGGGCCGGCGCCGTACTCCTCTGACCACAGGCGCTGCTCTAGTATTATTATTTTTGAAACAGAGTTTTACTATGTCACCCTCTGTAGAGTGCTGTGACATCACAGCTCACAGCAACCTCAAACTCCTGGGCTCAATCAATTCTCTTGCCTCAGCCTCCCAAGTAACTGGGACTATAGGAACCCACCACAATGCCCAGCTATTTTTTTGTTGCAGTTGTCATTGTTGTTTAGCTGGCCCAGGGCCTATTCGAACCCGCCAGTCTCGGTGTATGTGGCTGGCTCTGTAACCAGTGTGCTACGGGCGCCGAGCCCTGACATCCTTTAGATGAGAGGGAATTCATGCACCATGTGGCCCAGGAGACTGCTGTAGTGGATGACGGTCCCACTTTGGTTCCCCCTGACCCACTTCCAGGAGGATACCTTGCTCATCAAGGCCCACACTTGGTACTAGGACTGGGTGTCTTGCACATGGAGCTTGTGGGCTTGGGCCTGAGTCTTCCTGACAGATGTGAGCCCAACCTGGGTGGGGTGGTGAGGACCCCACACCCCCGTCATAGGAAGGGCCCAGATGCTTGGTAACCCAGTGGTCATGGGACGGGCTGCCGGCAGGTGTTTCCTTTTTGTGTCACAGGTCAAGTGACAATGTCCACCACATTCGCTCATCCACTGATTCATTCAGCCCATGTTGACTGAGAGCCTCCTGGTTGCCAGGGCTATGCTGGGGACACAGTGAAGGGATGTGGCTGTTCTTCACGGAACCTGCAGGTGAGGGGGAGGCTGCTGGCATGGTCACTCAGGCATAGAGGACTGGCCAGGGGAGGGTTGTCAAACCCTGAGCTGCAAGGGGCAGCTAGTGACACAGCTGGAGGGGCCTCTGCAGGGACCACGTGGGGACAACAGGAGGTCAGCCCTGGTCTGGGCATGTGTGTGAATGCTCAGATGGACGTCTGGAGCTTTGTGTGTTTTTCTGAGGCTGTGTGTCCCCTGTGTCCATGCGTTAGTGTGTGTACCCACATGTCTAAGCATGTCTCTGTGTGTATCAATGTCTGTGTATAGAGATGTCAATGTGTAGCTATGTCTGTGTGTAGCTGTGTCCATGTGTGTCTGTGTATTGTGTCCGTGTATAGCTGTGTCTGTGTGTAGTTGTGTCTGTGTGTAGCTGTGTCCATGTGTACCTGTGTCTGTGTGTAGCTGTGTCTGTGTGTGTCATTGTGTCTGTGTGTAGCTGTGTCCGTGTGTGTCATTGTGTCCATGTGTGTCATTGTGTCTGTGTGTACCATGTGTCTATGTGTGTCATTGTGTTTGTGTGTGTAATTGTGTCCATGTATAGCTGTGTCCATGTATAGCTGTGTCTGTGTGTAGCTGTGTCCGTGTGTGTCATTGTGTCCGTGTGTAGCTGTGTCTGTGTGTAGCTGTGTCCATGTGTGTCATTGTGTCTGTGTGTGTCATTGTGTCTGTGTGTGTCATTGTGTCTGTGTGTAGCTGTGTCTGTGTGTGTAATTGTGTCCATGTATAGCTGTGTCTGTGTGTAGCTGTGTCCGTGTGTGTCATTGTATCTGTGTGTCATTGTGTCTGTGTGTAGCTGTGTCTGTGTGTGTCATTGTGTCTGTGTGTAGCTGTGTCTTTATGTAGCTGTGTCTGTGTGTAGCTGTGTCTGTGTGTAGCTGTGTCCGTGTGTGTCATTGTGTCTGTGTGTAGCTGTGTTCATGTGTGTCATTGTATCTGTGTGTAGCTGTGTTCATGTGTGTCATTGTGTCTGTGTGTAGCTATGTCTGTGTGTCATTGTGTCCATGTATAACTATGTCTGTGTGTGTTGTTGTCTGTTGTGTGTGTTGTGTCTGTGTGTAGCTATGTCCATGTGTGTCATTGTGTCTGTGTGTCACTGTGTTTGTGTGTAGCTGTGTTCGTGCGTGTTGTGTCTGAGTGTGCCCCTGTGTCTTTGCATCCTGAGCCAGTTGGCTTCTCAGCTGGCTCTCCCTTCCACCTGCCATTCTGGAGGCTCCCTCCCCCTGTGGGCACTCTGGCTTTAGGGCAGGTGGTCCCTCAGTCCCTGGTGCTGCTGCTGCCCAGATCCCCAGGAGAGGGCGCAGGAGAGTTGCTGCAGAGGGCAGGGTGCTGACAGGATATCCCAGTACTCTACCCAGCCACTGCCCAGGATGCGAGGTCCCTCTTCAACCCCACAAGCCTGGCCCTCAACATGGGCCAGGGGTTGGGCAGGGTGTGCTGGGAGCTTCTTGCTGGTCCCCTGCTGATGCTCTGGACCTGCTTCCCAACAAATGGCCCTGCCCAGCAGACGCAGCTCCCTCTGTGTGCCCGTGTGTACCTGTGTGTGGCTCCACCTGTTTAGTTATGTCTACCTGTGTGTACCTCTGTGTACCTGTGTGTGGCTCCCCCTGTGTATGTGGATATGTACCTGTCTATACCTGTGTGTGTGGTTCCACCTGTATATGTGAATATATACCTGTGTGTACCTGTGTGGAGCTCCCTTGTGTACCTGTGTCTGTGTGGAGCTCCCCTTATACCTGTGTGTACCTGTGTGTGTAGCTCCCCCGTGTGTATTTGTGTGTACCTGTGTGGAACTGCCACTGTGTACCTGTGTGTACCTGTGTGTGTGTGGCTACACCTGTGTATGTGGATATGAACCTATGTGTACCTGTGTGGAGTTCCCCCGTGTACCTGTGTATGTGTGTGCACTCACTGGAGGAAGTAGGGGGTGAGGCCACATCCCTCAGAGGCAGGAGAGTGGGTAGAGGTGGGCTGTTGTGCCTAGGGCTAGAGGGGCCGGGGAAGCCGCAGCCGGGCACCAGGGAAGAGCTGAGGCTGCTGGGGCTGAGCTGAGTGGCACCCACACCCACACCCTGCCCCGCACAATGGTGTCTCTCCCTGGAGGACCCTCTATCAGGAGTCACCCGGGAGGCAAGACTGGGGCCAGGCTGTGGGGTCACACTACACATTTCTCCCTCTGGACTGGAGGTGCCCACAGAGGGCCCCATCCTGGGCCTGCATGGAGCCTCAGACAAGCCCTGTGCTGCGGGTGCATGGCGGCCACTCGGCGCTGGGTGTCTCTCCAGCCCTGGGCCGCAAGGTTATATTTAAGGCCCAGCACAGGCTGGTGCATCTGAGGGGGCGGCGCCAGAGCCATGGTTGTCATGGCAATGCCAATGACTGCCAGCAGGACTGCTACCAGAGCTATTTTAGCAGTGTGAAAACGACAAAATCACAGTTAACTCAAACGTTTATAGGGAAATGCTGAGTGTCTGCCAGGGAAGGTCCCTGAAGTGCCCCTGAGTCCTGTCCTCCAGCGGGAAAGCTGCTCAAGCCTGGGTGGGGCCCGCACGTCTGGCTGAACGGCGTCCTTCCCAGTGTTCTTTGCCTTTTCCTCAAAGACTGAGCACCCAGGGCCTGGAGGTGGCCTGGACCTGACATGTTACATAAACGGCTCCAGGCTGCCCAAGAAGCAGCAGCCCCAGTGTCTCTGGACCCCTCAGCCTGGCAGGGTGTGGGAGGAGGAGCCGCTCACGCCCCTTGTCTTGGTTGGGAGCTGTCTGGGCTCGTCCTCTGGAAAGCAAGTTGACAAAATTATCCAGAACCTTGAAGTCCATGTCACCTGGTCTAACCGCTTTGCTTCTGGAAAGAAGTGGAATTGCAAACAGCTCTGTATGTCCAGGTATCTGCCATGGCCAGGTGGGAAGGTGACTGCCCAGCAGCACAGGGGCATCCACCAGAGACCCTGCTCCACGGCTGGTTCTGTAGCCTTTGAGACTAAAGTTTGCATGTTCACACATGCGTGTGTGCGCATGCACACACGCACACACACTGGCGCTCACTCGGGTCGGGCAGGAGCAGCTCTGTGGTGGCAGAAGGAGGTGCATCCCTGCCAGGTGGTTCTGGCCCCAACAAACCAGCAGATGGGCAAACAGGGCCCTGCAGCCTGGCTGGGTCCAGGCATTTCTCTTTGGAAAATATTCCCACTTTCCCTTGCAGGGAGCAGCAGATCCCAGGACCTTGTCACCAAAGGTCAGGAGCCTCCTGGGGACTGGGGACAGGCTGCCAGCTCGAGAAAGGCTACATCAGCTCTGCTGACCCCATGACCCCCCCAGACTGCCCTCTGAGGCCTGGTTTAGCTTCCACGACACCCACCTGCATGGGTGAGGCACCTTCCCAGGCTCCACAGCTGGTACCCAGGGCTTCTACCTGTCTACCTCCTGCCACCTCTGGGAGCCCCAAGAGCCAGAATGCCACGGTGACCTGAGGGTACCTGTGTGGACACTGGCCTCTAGATGAAGCCTGACCTCTGCCTGATCCGGCACCCCTCGGTGTGGGGACCTTGGATGTGGGCATCGGGGGCCTTCCCAGGCTGAGGACACAAAACTGATGGCCACCCCCATGCCAGGCCAGGCTGGCTGCGCAGAGCTTGTGCCCGTCCAGGAAGGGGCCACCAGACTTTTTGAAGGGGAGGCACTTGCAGGTGTAAGACCCTACTGATGTGGACAGGGCTTCCGCTGACAGGGCTGAGGGTGGCCTGGAGGGACACTCAGGGAAGCTCCATAATGCAGGGCTGAGGATTCCAATCTGAGCTGGCTGGACTGGATTCCCCCCACCACGTAGCCAGTACTTGCACCTTGCAGAGCCTCAGGCTCCTCCCGTGACTGGGGCTATAAGGGCCGAGCACAGCAGGTGCAGAACCCAGCCTGCCACGACTCCTTCAGGGAACAGGTGTTTCTGCTGTGCCCATTGGTTCCTTTTCTGACCACCTCAGATACCGACAAGATCCCAAGCTGATGCTGGAGCTCCAAGCCAGCTCCCACCTCTGCTCTGGTGGCCTGGGGAGAGAGGAGGCCCAAACTCGAGAACAAGCCCCATCAGCCACAGGATACCCTTGAGAGATGTTCTTAGCACTTTTCAGGGACACTCGGCAGGTGGGTGTTTCAGATGTCACAGACCTGGGGGTAGGCAGAGAACAGTGCTGTTGATATCCTCTGTAACTTGTCTCTCCCCATTTATGAGGCAACAGGGAAAATAACCCAAGTTCCCCAAGCCCATTATTCAGATGGGCTTTGGGGTTCTGTTCAGTCTCTGTCTCTCTTGCCACCCCTACAAGAGGGCACCTGAATGTGGAGGGAGGGAGCTCATGTGAACCCGATGGGCTTGAACAGCTCTTCAGGTCCCAAAGTCCTGCCCCTTGCTGTGCCTGGTGTGGACAGGCTGCCCTGGGCTGCTGAGGAGGCTGTGGCTGGAGCCTGGGCATCCTGTTTGCACCACAGCTGACACCAAGGCTGAGGAGATTTCTAGAGCTGAGAAGGGCCTGGGAACTGGTGAGTCTGCCCACCTCAGCCTCAGGCTGCAGCCAGAAGACACAAGACTTCTGGGTCAGAGACAAAAGATTCTATTACAGCAGCAGCAAGTGCCCAGGCACGAGCAAGTCTATCTGCACCAGGTCAGCAGGAGCCACACAGAGGGCATCAGGTGGCAGCTGCACACACAGCAGGTTGCATACATACAGGTGACCTGCTCTGAGCTCAGGGGACTCAAAAATTTTACCATGAAGAAGAAACAAAGCCACCATTTTCCCTGAAGGGATATAATTTCAAGCTGTTAACTCTATGGACATCCTTGAAAAGATAGAGACAGTTTGGGGAAAAGGCTGTGAGTTCTTGCTCACAGGATATGCAGGGACGCTAGTGCCCTCTCCCCGAAGAAAGCCGTGGGCTCTCTTTCTGGACATTTCTTTCCCACAACCCGTCCTGGCAGGCTGCCTTCCAAACTGCCTACTTGTCCCCTTAGCCTGGGTGGAGCTCCCAGCCCCCTCTTAGGTCTGTCCCTAGGCCCCAGCAGACCCAGGATGAGTGCCCTGGAGGCTCAGAACCATCGGCCACACTGCTGTGCCCTCTCACTTCCCAAAGGCCATCTGGCAAAGCAGCTTTCTGAACATCAAGGCCCCAACTCTGGTGTTTGCAGAAGTCTGTGAAAGGGGTCACTGTGAGTGGGCAGGAATCCTCCTCTGCCACCCTGTGCCCACCTCCTCCCAGCCAGGCAGAGGAGGGCTGTCCCCCTCTCCTAGGGTGAATCCTAGACCACATCGCTCCTGGGTGGGCCCTGGGTATGCCAAGTGGGAGCTAAGAGAGTTTAGGGAGTGTTCAGGACAATCCTACAGCAAGGCTATTGTCTGGCTGCAAATCCTATTTACAGTGTCCTAAGTACTGGAGGTACTTGTCTGACTGGGCACATGGCTGCCTTGGGCCAAGTGATGAAAATAAAGGACATGGACTTGGTGGTACAAGTGCTAGGCAAGGTCCCGGGTGCTTACGGCCCATTAGGACGGTGCCATCCTTGTCCCATGCTGCAGAGGAAGGCGCTGGGCTCAGGAGGCCAAGTAACTGCCCAAGTGAGCATCCATGGACAGTGAATGGGGGCTGAGACCCCACCAGGCCAGCTTCAGAGCCTGTGCTTCTAGTGCCCACGCAAAGAAGCTGTGCTAGAGAGATGCATGCTCACGCCCCATGGTCACTGTCATTATGCTAGCATCCCTGATGCCCCGCTGCAGCTATCTCCAATGCCCTGCACCATGTGTCCTCGGCCTGCCATCGGCTCCGCAGCAGCTGGGCGACAGCTGTGAACCCACCGGCAGCCTCTCGCCCAGACGCCCCTTGCCTGCTGCTATTCTGCCCATGTGCACGGTGGCCTAGGGGGGTAGCACCCCTGGGCACCACCCTCACCAATGCGGAGGGGACCTGGGGAGACACACTGGCACCCCATCCTTAGAAAGACAGTTCTGAGGGGCATTCCATGTGGTGCCTCAGTGGGCACAGATGTCACCGGCTTTTCCTCCTTCCTGCCTCATCCTGCACATCTCCAGGTTACTTCCCAGATTAACTGCATGCTCTGAAGTCCTTATACCAGGCTAAGATAGTCCTGGAAGTAGCCTTAAAAAGCAGACTCTGGGGATGGGGATGGCATCAGGTCACCCACGAGGACAATGACAAAATGGTCTGCCGGCAGAACATGGGAGAGAGGACCAGCCCCGAGTTTGAGGACCCAGAGCTGAGGCTGAGTCAGGGCATGCTGAGAAAGCCAGAAATTTCTCTAGGACAGTGCTTAGAGACCCTTACCTCCTGCAGACAGAGGGTACAGACAGAGGTGCTGGAAGCCAACCCCCGGAGAAGACTGAACATGCAGCCAAGAAAAATCTCCTACGCCAAGATTAAGGCCTCGTAGGGAGCGTGTGGGACCTGAGACCTGGTATGGGGTCAGTGAGTGAATTTGCCGTCTTGTGCTCCAGATTATATCCCATGTATAAAAGAGTGCAGAGGAGGTATCCCTACCTGGAGTTCCTGGAAAGACCTATCTGAGACACACCTTGCAAGGTGACGCTCGTATTTCCCTCCTATAGAGGCCTTAATCTCAGTGTAAGAGATTTTTCTTGGCTGCATGTTCAGTCTTCTCGGGGGTTTGGCTTCCAGCACCTCAGCCCTCTGTCTGCAGGAGGTGGGGGGTCTCTAAGCACTGTCCTAGAGAAATTTCTGGCTTTCTCAGAGTCTCACTCTGTTTCCTGAGGCTTTCTCAGAGTCTCACTCTGTTTCCTGATTAGATAGAGCACTGTGGTGTTGTAGCTCACAGCAACCTCACACTCCTGGGCTCAAGCAATCCTCTTGCCTTAGCCTCCCAAGTAGCTGAGACTACAGGCACCTGACACAATATCCAGCTAGTTTTTCTATTTTTAAAAGCAAGAGACAGGATCTTGCTTTTGCTCAGTCTGGTCTCAAACTCCTGAGCTCAGATAATCTACCTGCCTCGGCCTCCCAGAGTGCTGGGATTACAGGCTGCAGCCACCGTACCCGGCCCACACTGTGATTTTGGACTTTTGGTCTCCAGCCTGGAAGAGAATTGATTTCTGCCATTTTAAGTTTCCCCGTTTGTGGTGCTTTGCCATGGCTCCCTGAGGAAACAGGGACCCTCCACCCCCCCAGCCCCAAACTACCTCCCAGCACCCACATGCCTGCCTCAGGCTCTGCTCATGAGGAAGCCAAAGAGGATTCCCCTTGCCAGGGCCAGGACAGACCCAAGCCCCCTCCCCCTGACAGCAGCCCCTCTTGCCCCCACCAACAGCTTCCGGCCCAAGGAGTATTTAGGGAGCCTCTACTCAGGACACACTGTCCAGCCTTCCACAGACCAGGAAGGCACCAGCCCCCAGAGACTTCTCCCTACTGGGATAAAAAGCTGGTGACGTCTGCCCCATGGAGGTGCCTTTCTGCCCACCAACCTCCATGGGAGGTGCCTCTTAGTGGGGTCTCTGAACCCCTCCCCAGGTGGGCTTCTCCCAACAGTGTACTTTGACCTGCCCCAGCCCTCGGTCTGTTCCTGCCATCTCTACCGGAATAAAGGCAGGGTTTAAAAAGCTTCAGCCCTCCCGTCCTTTCTTCCCCAGCCCTGCAAATATGTGGGCAGGAGCAGCAGCAGCAGGGGGAGGGTGTGATTGCTCTGCTCGGGTGGGCCCGGCTGCGTGGGTGCCTGAGGCAGTCACAAAGGCCGGCTTTAAATAGCTCCTCGTGGGCACAGGCAGGAAAAAGAGGGCAGCCTGGTGGGGGGTAGGCAGAGGCAGCAGAGGGGCTCAGCCACCAGCCTGGAGGTCCAAGGGAGCCCAACAGCTCTGTGAACCCCTCGGCCCTCCCCAGAGGCCCAGGAGTGGAGCTGACCCCGCCCACCTGCCTCAGGGAAAGGCCTGTCCTTGGAACAGAACCTTGGTGGGCCAGGGCAGAGGCAGTGGTGCACTATCTGGGGCATGGACCCCACACCTGTGGGCAGCTCCCTGAAAAAGGGCAACAGGATCCCTGCAGGGAGACCCAGGAGCAGAGGGGCAGAGGTGGGAAGGGGAGAACGGTCCCTGCAGGGACATCACTTCCTTGGACAGGGAGCTGGCCAGGCCTGGCCCACCTGCCCTTGCAGTTCGCAGCTGACCTTGATCCCAGCTCAGCTGCTCCCTGGCCACCGCTGCTGCTCAGGACAAGGTCCAGTCTATTCTCTATTCTTTGTGTGCTGGTTGTGGCCCCACTGGAACCAGGCCTGCTCCACCCCTGTTCCTGGCCTGCCTCACCCCCTGGGATGATCCTACCAAGATCCATAGCCTCCTCCTTTACAACAAGGGCGAATGGGCAGCCAGGCTGAGGAGGGGGAATTGTGGGGGCAGGAGTCTTTGAGCTGGAGGCAGAAATGAGTAGTGCTGGACTGTGGTTTGGCCAGAGAGGGCAATGCCTTGCTCTGCCCGCAGATGCAGCCTGGCTCTGTTGGAAGCAGCTCGGCCCTTTGTCCCTGGGCAACACACCTGGGCCTGATGCTGAGGGCAGGTAGTTCTCAAAGGCGGCACCAAGGTCCCCAGCAGTGGGGGTGGGGGGTGGTAAGGCCCCCAAGAGGCCCACTGTGGCCTAGCTGCTACCCTGATTTAGCAGGTCCCTGGACACTGGCATGGGGGGGACCTAGGAGTGGACGGGAGAGGCCCAAACAGATGTCCTAATTGCACCCTTTTGTTTCCTTTGTGTGTAATGAGCCGGCACCATGGAAAATCTGGACCCCTTATTAAAAGCCACCGGTCAGACACTCTGATGACAGCTGAATCCTTAGCTGCATTGTTAGCACCAGAGTCCCTGGCAGTGGCAGCAGGTGGGAAAGGGCTAAGGGGCATTTGTGGACCTTGTGACCTCTGAGTTCTTATCACCGTGTCTAAGAAGGCACTACAGTGGCAAGGGAGGCAATACCTTAAACCCCTCCAGACCCCTGCACCTTCACCCTGCCCTAAATGTCCTTAGGCACCATGGTTCTTCTGGGACACAGCCTCTGAGCCCATGTCCCCGAGTTTCTGCCTGAGCCTCCATTCCTAAGTCTGTCCCAGAGTTTGTCCCTGAGTCTTTGTTCCAGAGTCTGTCCTGATTTTTTGTCCCTCAAGTCTCTGGCCCTGAGTTTGTCTGAGTCTCTGTCCCCAAGTGTCTGTCCCAGAGTTTCTATCCCCCAAGTCAGGAGTCGAGTCTCAGAATCTCAAGAAAGCATCTCAAAGGCACATGGTTTTGGGCCCAGCCAGCACTGCACCCCCTCATGCCCTGGACCTGCATCCTCATTTGAGAAAGTGGCCCTGCTACAGCCCAATGACGTGCATGAGACTACCTGCTTGAAGCCAGTGTCATATATGCTGGCTTCTGTCCTTGCTGCGGATCTCTCCTCCTAGCCCTGCCCCCACCCAGTCCCCTGCTAGCGGCAGCCTCCCTCGTGACCCCTGGCCCTATCCCCTAGTCACGTGCAGGGGCCCCTGCAGGCTGCTGCACCCAAACCCCAGCCCAGGAGCACACAGTATGCTATGGGCAGCCAGACAGGAGGCCTAGCTGCAGCTGTGATAACAGAGAACATAACTGGCCACAAGGCCAGGGCTTTATTTCATGCTGGGGCCAAAGAGGGCCCCCCCCAGCCTTCTCCACCCTTCCACCAGGACAGATGTCCACTCCCACCTCCTGCCCTCGATCCCATCACACAGAGCAAGACTTAGAAATCGGGGTCACTGTCTGAGTCTAAAAATTCACAGCTCCTGCAGGGCCCGGCGCCAAGCCTGGCTGTGCTGCTCTGCCGGCCGCCCAGTCTCGCCCACAGCAGAGCACTAGCAGGCCTTCCAGCAAGGTGCGTCCAAGCTCTGGCTAAGGCTTCCTCTTGTTTCAGGGGTCAGTTGTCATCCCACCTTGAAACACGCAGCAGGCAGATGGAGCTCTGGGCCCTTCCTCCCAGGAGGTCCTGGCAGCCACTTGGGCGGCAGGACAGCCCAGAAGATGAGGGGCCTCACATGGTGTACGCTGCCCAGTAGATGACATTGACGGCCACAAACGCCGCAGGGAACACGACGCGGGCGTAGATGTCGATGGTGTCCGCGTCGATGGGCTTGAACCGTGCGCGGATGCCACCCTGGCCCCCGGAGCGGGGCTGCCCTTCCCTGGTCTCCCCAGTCTCTACTTCCACCGACCTGTAGGAGCCCATGAGGTTCCCGGGCACGCGGCACTGGCGGCGGGAGACAGCCAGTTCCTGGGTGACGCCGGCAGCAGAGAGGGAGAAGAGAACGATGGCGTTCCTCACGTCCATCTGCACAGGGGAGTAGGACCTGAGTGTCACGGCACACTCCAGAGTCCTGGGCCACAAGGGCTCTCACACAGGATGCTGTGCTGGGCGGGCACTGCTGTGACCCATATCAGGCCAGAGCTGAGAGCCCTCACCTGCCCTATAGCCACCACAGGTGACCTCTCCAGGGCCCCCATCAGGGTTGGGCTTGGGCCAGGATACTGCCCCACCCTCGAGCTAGGGACGTCCTAGTTCTGAGCCCTGGGAGGTGTCAGGCTGCTGGCCCCACCTTACCCTCTCACCTCTGCCCTCGGCTTCGTAACCTTGACTTTGGCCTTTTGCTTCTTCCTGTAATCGGCATTAAAGTGGGCAAAGGCATACTCCACCAGGGCTGCAAACACGAAGACGTAGCAGATCCAGAAGTACACGTCCAGTGCCTTGATGGCCGACGCCCGTGGCAGGGAGGACCGGGCACTGACCATGAGTGTGGTCATTGTCAGCACCGTGGTGATGCCTGGGGGCAGGGAGGAGCCACCGTTGGAACCCTGCCATCTCCCCTCCCCACATCCCCCCAGCAGCACCTGGGTCCCCGAGGGTGGGAGGGGGTCCAGCAGCCCACCATGCCCCCCAGGACAGTGGGCACAGGGAACTGGAGGGCACGATCTGACCAGGTGTAGGTCTGGCCCCTGGGGCCGCTCTTCCCTAGTGCCCCGGAGGAGAGTGAAGTTTCCGTACCCAGAGACACCCTGGCGGGCACTGCGGCCTGACTGATCCAGAAGGAGACCCAGGACATGGCAACCAGCAGGATGGAGGGCATGTAGGACTGGATGATGTAGACGCCCCGGTTTCTCCGCAGGTGGAAGTGCAGGCTGAGTCGAGGAAACTGGCCGGCTGCCCCGACAGCCGCAGTCAGATTGGCCTTCACTGCTGACCCCCCGGCCCATGGGACTCCAGGGTTGAAGACCCCTTGGTAGGTACTTGGGCCCACTGCCAGGCTTCCCCGACATCCCACACAGCCTGACACACTAGGGGTCCCCCTGCCCTTGGTCTGGCCCCGTGCAGGGTCACCCAGAGGGGAAAGGAGGGGAGGAAGAATCCTGTTGCACTGGCCCTACTGGACCCCAGCCAGTGGAGGAAGGTACAACTCTGGCTTTTCATGCACAGCCTCACCCTGTGCTCACCACTCCAGGTAACAGGCCAGTAGCAGTAGGCAGGGGCAGGAGGGTCCATAAGCCAAGGGGGCCAGGGAAGACTTGAGCCCTGTAGTTCTAGGGCTAGGAGAGCCCCACACCCACAAGTCCCCCTGAACCTGGAGTGCTGGGAAGTGAGAATGGGCCGCGGAAGAAGACAGTGAAAAGCTGACCCATGTCCACACAGCAGCGCCTCCTGAGTCCCTGTTTCAGGGGTGGCCAGCGCCAATTAGCAAGCTCTTAAGTGAGTGGTTTCCAGCTGCACCCCTGGGGGCCCTCAGAGCCAGCAGGTGACTCCATTAAAATGCATCAGAAACCCACAAGCCTGCTTGAGGGGAAAGGGGAGCACACGGCCGCCCCGCCATACCCGACTTGAAGTTCATCAGCTCTGTGGTGAAGCGGTAGCTGGTGATGGTGAATTGCGCCAGCTGCAGCTTGTCCAATCCATGAATCTGCTCCTGGCTGTCGGACCAGTAGTAGACGACGTCTTCAGAGGAGTAGCCATCTGAGGAAGAGCCCACAGTGGGTGGCAGGGCCCCAGCAGGAGCTCTGTCAGGGCTCTGGGACCACACCCAGAACCTCCATGCAGGTAGATGGGGCAAAGGTAAGGTCACCGTTGCAGGGGACACAAGAATGTGTGCATGTCCGGCTTTCTCGGCCCACTCCCCAGGCTGGGCACTGACCACGGGCTGAACTCCAGGGTTTCTGCCCCTTCTCTCCCTGCCCTGGCTCCTTGCTTGTGTGGAAGCCTATCCCAGGTGCTCCCCTGCCCCTGAGCCAGCCCAGCCTCATCCAGGCCCTGGCTGTCCCCCTGGAGAAGCCCCCAGAGAGAGTCTTGTCACACACAAGTGTCCACTCACAGCTCTCCAGGTCCAGCACACACTCCTGCTTGTCCATGGGGTACTTGGCCAGGTCCATGTCGCAGGCCACTGTGGAGGTGATTCTGTCCAGAAAGCACGCAGTGCGGCACAGGGTGAGGCTGGTCCCTCTGGAGGCCCTGCTCCCCAGGGACCTCACAGGTTTTGTTTGCAAGTTACCCAGCACCTGGGTAAAAACTGAAAACTGTGGCTGACTTCACAGATATTTGTGAGTCTTGCTTTGGGACTATCAAGATTATGCTTCATTCATTCTTTTCACCCTTTAAAATGCTTGACCGTTTGGCTAAGTTGGGGGCAGGGAGCAGCCTAAGCACTTGGGCACTGGCTCCAGGGATGCTGGCAGCAGCCTGGGGTCAGGCCCAGAGTTGCCACATGCTCTGATTTCCCAGAAGAAGTCAGACATGTAAATTCTTATGTAAAACCTAATTTTTCAGGCCGGGCATGGTGTAGCACTGTGGGAGATTGAGGCGAGTAGATTCCCTGAGCTCACAGGTTCGAGACCAGTCTGAGCAAGAGCAAGACCTCGGCTCTAAAAATAGCCAGGAGTTGTGGCAGGTGCTTGTAGTCCCAGCTACTCAGGAGGCTGAGGCAAGAGAATTGCTTGAGCCCAAGAGTTGGAGGTTGCTGTGAGCTATGACACCATAGCACCCTACCAAGGGTTGACAAAGTGAGACGCTGTCTCAAAAAAAAAAAAAAAACAAAACCCTGACCTTTGAAATGTCATCAACTAGTTCCATCTGTGAAAGTCATGTGACTGAAAACATTCAAATGCACACATATATGCGCACTTACAGTGGCTGGTGGCAGTCCAAGCGTCCAGGCAAACGGATGGACAGACAAGCTGTTTGTGGAATGGAATATTATTTAGCTGTAAAGAGGAGTGAGGGCTGACACAGGCCACAGCGTAGGTGGACCCAGACTCATGAGGCCGAATGGAGGAAGCCAGACATGAGAGCACAAGTGCACCTCCACATACACAGAACGCCGGGATGGGCAGACCATGGAAACAGAAAGCAGAGCACGGTTGCTGGGGGCTTCAGGGAGAGAGGATCAGGGTGTGACTTCTGGAGCAATGAGGATGTTCTGGAACCAGGCACAGGTGGAGAGTGCACAACACGGTGAGTCTGCTAAAGGCAGAGAACGTCCACTCCAAAGTGGTTATTTTATGTCATGTGCATTTCACCCCATTTAGAAAAAAAAAAAAAGGCACTGTGCTGGCCCAAAGCCACATCTGTGGCTTCCTGTCACAGCCCTGGAGTTGATGCTTCCCGAGCAGCTGCCGGCTGCATGAGGATATAAATAACAGCAGCTCCTGCCCAGCCCCAGCCTGGCCCCAGCAGCAGCATCTTGAGTCTCCTCTGTCCCTGTAGGGTCCCACAAGTGGTGCTAGGCCTGGGCAGGCTACCTGCAGTCTCTGGGGCAAGGGCCCCCCTCGAGTGGTGCTGGGCCTGGGTGGGCTCCCTGCAGGCCCTGGGTGGGGGCACTGCTCACCGGATGCTGTACAAGATCACCCCGTCAGGCTGTAGCCGGATGAGCTTGTTCTCCACAGTCACGTCATGGAACCAGGCAGACTTGGCATTGACAATGAAGGTGTCAGGGAGCCACAGCTTGTCCACAAAGCGGCTGTCCAGGCCCAGGGTCTCGTTGGTGTGGTTGTAGGACAGCCTGCTATCACGCCAGCTCTGGTGCAGAAACACTGTCATAGTGTACTCCTGCGGGGAGGGCAGTGCTGTAGTCAGCCCCCGCTCTGCTCCTAGAGCACATGGCCTGGGGGCAGAAGCTGGCCAGGCACCTACCATGTTTGCCTCCGAGATGTGGTCAATGCTAGCTACCTCAAGGGCCAGGGCCACGTTCACAGGGGGGCCTGCAAGGAATAGGTGGGGTACAAGGAGAGGCTGAGGCAGGCTCCAGCATGGCCTCTAGCTGCCACCCCTGGCTGCCTTGCCAGGCCAGGCCAGGCTCTTCACCTAGCCAAGAGCCCAGGGAGACAGGATGAGGGAACAGCCTCCGCATAATCTGCCATCATGGCCTGAGGAGGTCCACTTCCCAGCTGTCTGCATGGGGGGCTTGGCACTTGAGGTCTGATGGAGTCCAGGAAGAGAACCAGGCTGGTTTGCCTGCCCATAGCCCAGCTGGGCACACACCCATGGTGACCCTGGAGTTGAGCAGCTCCTGCCCACCATGTCCCAGAAGGCTGCCCTCACCTCCAATGCCAGGTCGGAAGTTGCGGGCATAGCCAGCCATCAAGCCGTCCAAGTTAGGGAGCCAGGATATCTCCAGGTTGGAACCCACATAGTCACCAATGTCATTCATTGCTCTGGGAATGCAAGGCCAGTGGGTCAGGACAGACAGGGACTTCTGAGCCGGGTCCCCTTCTGGCCACTGTGGGCACCTGGGCCAGGGCAGGCACAGGACCACCATGGGAACCCTCATAGGTTGAGGCTGGTCCTGGGCTCTCCCACCCACTTCTGCTTTAGCTGCCCTGGACTAGGCAGAGCCCCCCAGTGTGGGCTGAGACCTCAGGCTCACTCAATCCAACTATGAGGTCAGGCAGGCAGCCTGCCCAAGAGGCTTCAAAAGACCCCAATGGGGGCACGTAGCCTCTTTGACAGCTCTGGAGGGAGTATGAGGAGGCGGCAGAGGAGCAGGTGGGCAAAGCACCCCAAAGCTGTTGGGGCCCAGAGGCTCCTGTTTTCTTTCTTTCTTTTCTTTTTTTTTTTTTTTGACAGAGTCTCACTTTGTCGCCCTCAGTAGAGTGCCCTGGCATCACATCTCACAGAAACCTCAAACTCTTGAACTCAAGCAATTCTCTTGCCTCAGCCTCCCAAGTAGCTGGGACAAGTAGGGCACCCACCACAATGCCCAGCTATTTTTTTTTTTCCTTTGGTTATAGTTGTTTGGCAGGCCCAGGATGGATTCGAACCCACCAGCTCTGGTGTATATGGCTGGCGCCCTAGCCGCTGAGCTACAGGTGCTGAGCTGAGCCTCCTGTTTTCTGTCCCTTCCCAGGAAGGCCCAGCTGGGTCCCCTTGGCCCCTCAATGGCCATGTGCTTCTAGGCTTGGCCTGTGATGATCTTCTCTGTCCCTAGTAGGGCCACAGCAGTGCCCACACATGACTCAAAGCAGCAACATGAGAAAGCTGTCGTGGATCCCACATACACAGTGCTGTCAGAACACAGGGGTCCCCAGAAGACCCCATAGCTGCCCCCCTCTCTGGACTGGGGGAACAGCACCCAGATACACATCCACCACAACTGCAGAAAGTGACCTTATTTAGGAACAGGGTCTGTGCAGATGAAGTTAGTTATACTGGATTAGGGTGGACCTAAAGGCCAATGACTGTCCTAATGAGAAGACAGAGACACACAGGGAGAAGCCACGTGCCAACGACAGGGCAGAGATGGAAGTGATGTGTTCACAATTCACAGAGAACCGAGGCTTGCCACAGCCCCCAGACACTGGAGGGAGCCTGGGAGAGGTCTCCTTAGGCAACCAGCTTTTGACTGCAGACTTTGGGCCTCCAGAGCTGAGAAATGCACTTCTCGTTGTTTTAAGCCAGTGAATTTGTGGTCATTTGTCATGGCAGACCCAGGAAGCCCACACCAGCCCACCTGCCCACAGATAGGAGACAGTCCAAGTGGGGGAGGTGAGGGCTCAGGATCTGAACAGTGTTCCCACTCCCCAAAAGCCTAGAGGTAGACTCAGCCCCAGTTCAGACATGGCCTCGAGCCCCATATCCCACACTGGGCCACCCAGCAAGCCTCCATGAGAAGACTTTGGTCACCCCCAGTCACGCTTCCTCCATGCTCCTTTCTCTACCACCTTCCAACTACCCCCTCAGAGGCTACAGCAGCCCGGCCCACTCTGCCTGTGGGCCCACGCAGCAAGCCAGGCACAGTCCTCAACACCACATGGGCCAGCTGCTGCTCACCCTCCCTGTTTCTCTGGCTACAGCTGCTCAGGTCCACTACTCCCCCAGGGTCAGGCAGTGTGCCCTCCAAGCCTCTACCTCTACCCCCCAACACCCCTAGGCCTGTAGCAACTGCCGCCCGGTTCCTGCCACCTCCCACCTCATTCCTGAATGCCAGTGCACCCACCTGGGTCTTCATCACCTCTCCCAGTCCCCAGAGATGCTACCCCAGGCTCCCTCAGGAAGCTGCGCCTATCCACCCCCGTGGCAAACATCTGAGGGGTGACCACTGGGTGCCCGTCCCATTCTAGGGACACAACTGGGTCCGTAGAACAGATGGTTGCAGCCCAGGTCCCGTGGAGGTCCAAGTCTTGAGGGGAGCAACAAAGTGAGTGGGTTTCCATGTGACAGGCAGAGGTGGGGTGGGGTGGAGAAAACTGATGGCCCCTGAGAAAGCCACACCAGAGCCCAGAGGAAGAGGAATATGGTCCCAAGGAGAGGCAGAGGCAGGTCGGGAGGGACCTGTGCACAGAGTAAGTCCAGGACCCGTGAGGGCGCAGTGTCCCATCTGTCTGCTGGTGGGAGAATGGCCAGCCAGCATTCTAGGTGAGAAATGGAGGCGGGGGGGCTTTTCCCTTCTTGCCCCCAGGAGATGGCATAGGCTGTCCTCCCTTCCTGGTCAGGGGCTTACTCCTGGCATGGCCCTCATGTCCTCCAGTGGGCCTGAGACTAGGGTGGGGAGAAGGAGCACACACATGTGTCACCACTCAGAATTAGGCAAGAGATGTGTCCCAGGAAGGACAACATCTCCTCATGGCCCCATTCTCAGCAGGCTGGATGGCAGCTGGGCTAGTCCAAAAATAAAGCCACATCCAGACCCGTCACATCTGACCTTCAGGTGTTTTCTGTTTGCATTTTTAATGGTGCTTTACTCAGGCCAGGAATGAACTGAATTCCACCTTATTTATACTTTGTTAGTAAAGCGTCTATCCTGTCCCCAACCCTGCACCAAGCCACAGCCTGGGGGCCAGAGAGAGCAGTATCTGTCTGAGTGGACAGCAGCCCCAACACCTGGCTGCAGTAGCTCCTCCTGCCTGGGATGGGAGTAGCTAAGGAATGTCTGCTTCAAGGTCAACCTCTTTAAAAGGCCAGCATATAACACAAGAAGATCAGTCCTAGTCAGAAGGGGCAGGGCCCGGGTTCCTCGCTGCAGGTGCCTCCCCAGCCCAAGGGGACCTCTGGAGCTTCCAGGGCCCACCTGAGAGGGAGGCACTAGGGGCATAGGGTGTAGAGAAGGGTAGGGACACCTGTGCTGCACCCCACAACCCTTCTTATCAGGTCACCAGAATCATGTGTGTGAAGTGTGAATCTGATCCTGCTGCTCCTTGGGGTCCTGTACTTACCCTGTGCACAGGTCCCTTCTGACCTGCCTCTGCCTCTCCTTGGGTCCACATTCCTGTTCCTTTGGGCTCTGGTGTGGCTTTCTCAGGGGCCATCAGTTTTCTCCACCCCACCCCACCTCTGCCTGTCACATGGAAACCCACTCACTTTGCAGCTCCCCTCAAGACTTGGACCTCCACAGGACCTGGGCAGCCATCTGTTCTCGGACCCAGTTGTGTCCCTAGAATGGGACGGGCACCAGGGGTCACCACACAGACATTTCCTGCACAGGTTAGGAATAGCTTCCTGAGGGGGCCTGGGGAAGTGTCTCCCAGGACTGGGAGAAGTGATGGCTGCACGTCAGATTCGGCCTCCCCGGGGCCCTTTCCTTCACAGGACAGCACAGCCAACAAGGCAGGCGGTGCAAGTTCTGCATGGAGGGAGCTCATCTTGGGGCAGGGTGTAGACTCTGACAGCAACGTCACAAACACTGGGAGGGAGCTGTCAGCTCACCTGGTGGCCTCAGAGCCCCTCGGCAGCCTGGGGTTTGGGTTTCCTCTGGGTAGATGGACAGAGGAGCTTAGAGACATCTGTCAGGCTCCGCATCACACTTGGATAGTGGGCACCACAAGGACTTTCAATGTCCAACTTGGCTGGTCTTGGTGACTCACCAGGCCTCCCCCATCCTAGTCCTACTGAGAAACAAACCCATCCTGTCACCACTCTCCGCCTCTGAGGATAGAAAGGGAAAGTGGGTGTAGCTGAGCGATGTGGCAGGGTCCTTCTCCCTCCGAGGATCCTGCCACAGTGCACACACAAGCCCACAGATCTTGACAGCTCTGCCTTCAGAGCAACACACTGTGCTAGCATCTCAGTTGCCAAGGCGAGGAGGAACATAACTTCCCCAGAAACGAGGTGCAGCAGCCCGGGAGGGCCACCCTGCAGCACAAACCTCACCTGTGTGCAGGTCTTCAGATTCCAGGCTGGCTCAGGAAAACTGTACAACGCACCCCTTCTTACCCCACCTAGCCTTTCCCACTAGAACTGCTGGGATCTAGACTGTGGATTGTGGAGCAGAACAGGTCCCATGGTCCTCCAACACTGGTGCAGGGACTGGAACCCGGAAAGTGGGGAGGGAAGATAGAGGGCAGCTGTCCTGGTTTCTAAGTGGAAGGGACATAGACCTTGTTGGGGCAGCAGCTCTGTGAGGATGGCAACCTGCTAACTCTGAAGGTCACCAGCAAGGGCTGCACCGGCAGCTGCTCCCCCACCCCCCAGCCCCTTCGGCCCCACCCACGCAGTGCCATTGCCAGGCTAAAGTCACGAGCAGGAGGTCGAGCCCAGCACACGTGCAGGGAATCATCTAAAAGGAGAGACTAAAATGTAGCAAGATGGTAACTATTTTTAATCAGAGAGTGAGAAGGAGCTCAGCACAGCAGTGCATCTACCACCACACAGGGTGCCCCCCACCTGGTACCCCTTTCCCAGGGATGGAAACCATGAGATCCTGCGGCTAACCAGGTGGCGCCTCCAGCTTTCCTGCCCAGGGAGACAGCACACAATCCCTCACCCACTACCCCAGGAGCCAGGCTCAGGTCAGGATTCAGGATTTTCCAGATTTTAGAGTGGGATATGGTGCATCTGCAGATGGGGGAGGGGGCTCTGGAGAATTTCCCAGCAGGAAATGCACACACAGGCCCCTTGAGCAGGTAAATAAAAGCAACCAGCCTGGTGTCAGTACAGACAGAATTTGCCACCAAATGAGGGTTAGTGTCTAACTTGGGCTAAAACTCAGAGCCATTTAGATGTCAGACTCTTGGCTAGCTGACTGTGAGCCTGAGCTGGCAGCTGCCCTGGCCCCACCAGCACATCATCGTAACCACGACTCTGTCTCCACCCTCCCTATTGCCTTGAAGTGGGGAAAGGAAAAGGAGAAGGGGCCATTTGGGCTGCAGAAAGAACACAGCCCTGCCGGAGTGATGGCCCAGGTGGTCTGCCCCCCCCCCGGACCCCCACAGAGAGCCCCAACACCCTGGCCAGAGTTACAACCCGAGTGCCCACAGTTATGACACAGGGGACATCAGCCATTTCTGGTCTCTAACAATCTTCAGGGTCCACGAAATCCAGAATGCTGGGGGGACTTTTTTCCATTTTTGTTTTGTTTTGTTTCTGAGCCCTTGCACTGAGGTCATTTTCAAAAAATCCCCTAACTGCCTTCTCCTGACTCTGGAGCAAGGTGGCTAGGCTCAGTGTCCAGACCCAACATGCCCAGCGACCTGGGAGCCCATTTCAGATACACAGAGAGGAAGAAGCAAGCGGCAGGTGGCGGCGGCTGCCGGCCAGAGGGAGGGCGCTCAGCCCCAGGCCGTCTCCCTAGCCTGCTCCTTCTCTGGGGAGGCAGCCCCCCAACAGTTAACAAGAAACCCAGAGCCTCTTTCCCATTGACGGGCACCTGGCCGCCATCCACCTGCATGGCTAGGAGTCAGTCTCTGCCATTTGAAAGAGCTCCTGACAGGACACACTGTCCCTCCAGCACCCCGCCTGCCGCTCCTGAACAACCCGCACACTGCCCTCCGGACGAGCCTTTCCTCGCGTCCCAGACCACCAACTCACTCGGGAGCTCTGCCCTCACGGGAAAGGGCGCACTCCCCTCCCCGGTGTTGCGGGATCTTTCCTTCCTGCCTGCAGCCCGGGCCATCCTGAGTGCTCCGCTTCGCGCCTGGAAGGGCGCCAGCCAGGCAGGGACCAGCCAAGTGCCGGTGGGGGCCGACGACACCCGGACCTCTCCAGGAGAGCCAGGGAGCAGGGAGAACCGCGAGTCGTTCCGACGCCCTGGTCTGGCCCTGTGGCGCCACGGTCAGCGCCAGGACCACGGACAGCACCGGGGGGGGGGGGGGAGGCTGGGGCTCGGCGTCGGCGTCCAAGGGCTGCGGGGCGCGTTAGCATCGGAGCGCCCGCAGTGGGGAGACCAGCCGGGTGTGGGTGCCGCCAGGCAGACGCGGGGTCCGCACCCCGAGGTTCTCTGGCCTCCCTCCCACCCGGAGACTCCCGTCCCCCTCCTGTTCTCGTCCTCCCCTCCCCGCCCCCCGGGGGCCGCGCGGACCCCGGGCCGGCTCACCTGGCGCCGCGGGGACGCTGCGTGCAGAGCAGCAGCAGCGGAGGTAGCAGCCAGGCCAGCGCGTCCATGGCTCGGGGCGCGGCGCGGGACGGGGTCCGGGCGCCTCGGGCGCACGCGAAGTTGCCGAGCGGGCGGCCACGGCGGCACAGGCGGGCGGGAGCCCGGGAGCGCGGCGCGGGCGCTGGGGGCAGGACGGAATGCGGGCCCGCCCCGCCCCGCGGCCAGACCCCGCCCCCAACCTGCGCGCCCGCCCCGCCCCCACACCGGTCTCCCTCGGTCCCACCTCCCCGACCCCAGCCTCCAAACGAGGGTTAGGGTCCGGCCGCGCTCCCCGACAGGGGCCTGGCACTCCTGACCCCACAATCGCTGCCCTCGCGGGCCGCCTGGGGATCCTTCCCCGGGGCAAGACCCAGGTGGACATGGCGGGCAGAAGTGAGCTGCAGAACCTCCTCGGAGGCGAGACTTGTGGGGTCGCTTGCGGGATGTCGCTTGAAGGGGTGCAGGTGCCAGTTGTTGGTGTTGGCTGCTCGGGCTGGACCGAGGAGGATGCCGGCGTCCCCGCCCTGCGGCATCCTCGCCTTCTACCAGGACAGAAGCCCCCAGCAGTCCTTCCGCAGAGGAGTGCTGGTCCCTGGGGACCCTCGGCAGAGGACGAAGGGGCCGCTGTGGCACTCCGCCGTTTACCGCCCTCCATGGCCCCGCTCGCGGCTTCGCTGCAGTGGGTCTCACTGTTCCGTCTCAATCATTTTGAACGTGAAGTTTTTCTGCAGCTTCCTTTGAAAAGCTGATCGTACACTTTAACCACGGTTACCGCTCATTCAGTCACATCTGGACTCCTGATAGCCTGCGGTGAACTTCTTACGCAAACACTTAAAATGGGGCAAACTTGCTGCAAGGGCGCGTTAGTCCCCTTGGGTGACCACGACCACTGGCCAGACTGTAGAAAGGGACTTGTTGAGGCGAGTCTCCAGCCCAGCCGCTGGTGTGGAAAGTGTAAGAAAGGGCTGGTTCCCGGTTTACTTTCCTAAATCCAGACGCCCTTGGGCTTCCCACCTAGGGAGTCCTGGCATCCAGGGCTCCTTGGAATCCTGCCTGGGTCTGTGCTCTGCACAGCTCTCCTTGGGCCTCAGACTCACTCTTTGGGAAAGAAATGAGTTAATCTGGGGAAAGTACCCAGAGCCTGGCCTGGCAGCCAGTGAGACCTGTGAGTGTCCACAGGTGTTATTTTTATTCTCCCTCCAGAACAGGGGTCTTGCGGGTCAGCTCCTTTTAGTGTCCTGTGTGACACGGCGTCCAGCTTGCCATAAGTGACAAATGTAGGAAACCCTTGGGCTCAGGGTTATACAGCACAGCCAATGCGGCCAGCACCTCATTCATGGCCTTGGGACAGTGCAGGGCACTCCACAGCCTTCAATCCTGAGCATGAGGACGTGCAAAGAAGGGACTTCGTGTCTCGCCCCTTTCCATATCTGAGAAGGTTTTGGTGCTCATAGTCTCTGAGGAACGTTGTTAACCATGTCAGGATGAATCAAACGCTGTCTATTTTCTTCACATCATTGTCTGGGGGCATGAAGTGAATATTGAGCTTTCCCTGTAGGGAGGCATGTTGTGTTACACGCAGGTCAGGCTAACCTGGACAGGCTTCTTAGCCACAGATCTGGTTGTTGTTGGCATCAACTAACTTCTCTTCCTCTGATCCTGGAGGCAAATACATTTCAAAATCACAATCAGAAGCAGGTGACAAAATCCGGACACGTTAGACTGGAAATGCCATCCCTGTCATTCACAGATTTCTCCCCCAGAGTCTGAACTTTTCATTTTAATTCTGTATTCTTTGTAATTGGTGTTTCAGTTTGGATCTGAAGAGTTTTAATTATTCCTTCTTCAAGTTGTTTTTTCTTTCTTTCTTTCTTTTTTTTTTGAGACAGAGTCTCACTTTGTCACCCTTGGTAGAGTATCATGGCATCATAGCTCATAGCAACCTCAAACTCTTGGGCTCAAGTGACTCTCTTGCCTCAGCCTCCCAACTAGCTGTTGGTGCCTCCATGACGCTGGTGCCCTCCGTGATGCCTGGCTATTTTTTAGAGATAGGGATCTCACTCTATTTCAGGCTGGTCTCAAACTTCTGAGTTTAGGTGATCCACCTGCCTCAGCCTCCCAGAATGCTAGGATTACAGGCCCTATCACACCTGGCCTATCCTTCAACTTCTTTGAGAATTAGTCACTGTTTCTGAACTGGGATCCTGTTCCATGGATGTGTATAACCAGTTGGCCTCCTTATTCTCAACTTCCACCTAGAGAATCTCTGGCTACTTCAGAACTGGGAAATCCAGTTAGACAGCAGCCCCACAGAATCTGAGTGGTTGCAGCAAAGGCAAGCCCCATGACAGGGAGTTTCCATGCCTGAGATGGCAGCAGCCCTCTTTCTTTGGCCCTGAGAGAACTCAGGTAATGCTCCCTATAGTCAGAGGTCAGCATGCCAGTCCCAGCTGTGCTCCGAGCTGGCCATGTGACTTTAGGGAAGTCATTTTTGCTGGCTTTTTTTTTTTTTTCCTTTACAAAATGAGGAAATGAGTAGTGATCTGTTTGCGCAATGTCAGAAGTCCACAACGCTGAATTGTGGCATGTTTTTTTTTTTGTTGTTGTTTTTTGTTTTATTTGTTTGTTTGCTTTTAAAGACAGTCTCACTTTGTTACCCTCTGTAGGGTGCTGAGGCATCATAGCTCACAGCAACCTCAAACTCTTGGGCTTAAGCAATTCTCTTGCCTCAGCCAACCGAGTAGCTGGAACTACAGGTGCCCATCACAATGCCTGGCTACTTTTTGATTGCAGTTGTCATTGCTGTTTAGCTGGCCTGGGCCAGGCTCTGTGTATGTGGCTGATGCCTTACTCACTGAGCTATGGACGCCAAGCCTGAACTCTGATGTTCTAATTAAAAACAGCATTCTATCAAACATTGGGCTACCTCCCCATTCTCCAAGTGTGACTTCAGTGAAACATTCGGAACAGGTGACAGAAAGGTCTCTGTCACTGGAAGCCTCTCTGTTTCTCATGAGGTATGTGCTCCTCTCCCAGGTACCAAGCACTCCTGCTGAGGTGGGATAGGAACCCCCCCCCCCAGGAACCCCTTACCCTTGCTTGAAAGAAGGAAGTAAAGTAGCTAAAATAAAAATTCAGGAACAAGAATAGCTGCCAGTATGGCACTGTAATTATTGCCTGACCCACTGCTCAGAGTAACATTGTCTTCCTACCCAGACTTGTGATCTGTGACTGCTGTAACTGTAAGTACTGTAATGTTTTTGCTTCTGTAACAAACTGATGACAAGTTTGCAAGTTGGTTGTTTGCTTGCTGGCTGGACTGCACATAGCCCCCTGATAGTATAGATAATTTACCCTATATAAACCCTTCCCTTCTCATGGCCTGGGCTGTTCCCTCTGTATCCACGTAGGGGGACAGTCGGTTGACCAACCTAATAAAGACTCCTAAAATCGGTTTTAATTAATTGACATCTCTGGTGGTCCTTTAAAATCTCGCATTCTGTAACACTGCCCCCTAGTCCCAGCACTGCTGCCCCTGCAAAATGGGGATCTTGCACCTGACTATGAGGACGCTAATGAAAAAGAAACTCAAACTTCAAAACTAGAGCATTTGATCCCCACACATCTAGTTAATTCTTTTTTACATTTATTTTATTTATTTGTTTTTTGAACCTGTCTCCCTGGCAAATACATCTCACTCATTTTTCCTTGGGCTCTCTTACTGCTTGACATGAGAAACTATTTCTCCATCAGAAGGGGATCCACTCAGAGCCCTTTGGGTAGATGCTTTAGACCAGTGGTTCTCAACCTTCCTAATGCCGAGATCCTTTAGTACAGTCTCTGTGGGTCTTGACCCACAGGTTGAGAACTGCTGCTTTAGACAATAGCTGCTGTCTTTGTCTTCCATTTCATGCAGGGAGGTGTCATACTCTCTCCATATGGAACTGAGCAGGACACATATGCGCTTGGCTCTGGGAGGTGTGAAAATCAACTCAGTTCTGCCCTGGACAGCACTGTCCTAAGGGGCATCCAGAAAATTACAGAAGTAGGGTCTACGTGAATAATCAGATAAGCAGCCCGCAGCTCTTTTGCGTTGTTTCTTTTGATGGCCGCTTGAGCCCGAACCATATGGGAAGGAAACCAGGTCCAGGACGTGAGGACAGCTGGCCGGAGCCCATTGCAGCAGCTCTCAGCAGCAGGTTGGCCCAGGAGGTGG
Organism: Loris lydekkerianus; assembly: GCA_963574355.1. Classification (NCBI taxonomy): domain Eukaryota; kingdom Metazoa; phylum Chordata; class Mammalia; order Primates; family Lorisidae; genus Loris; species Loris lydekkerianus. The sequence goes on along the minus strand of CAUYPK010123103.1, from coordinate 20,284 downwards.
AGGTGAGTCACAGGGATGGGGAGGAAGCTGTGCTGGCTAAATTTAAACCCCTTTCCTGATATAATTTGTAGGTTTGCTTTGTTATTTTCCTGGGAAAATGCACCAAACAGAGAAAATGGCAGTGACACAGGATTTCACTGAGCTTAGAATGTAATTATTAATCCCGTGATTTTCAGATGGAATCCATTCATTTGGACAAGCAAAGGAAACTTGGCAGAAGGGATCAAATGCAAAATACGAGTAGCTGCCTGACTGAGATCCATCTACTTAAACAAAGGGTGCCGCTCACTGAGAAACTGGGCTGTGTGGTTGCCACCTTTAGTAATCATGGGCCTGAGAACCCATGAACAATCAAACTTGGCAACTTAGAACATTCTTTCTACACTCGAGTTAAATACGTGTCCAAGTACAATTACTCATTTTCAACGTGGAGAAGCTGGAGTTCTATTCTCCCCCCCCCTTTTTTTTTTACTTCTTTACAGTGACGATTTGAATTCTTTCTTATGGTAAAAAACGTTAAACATGAATTAACATTTCTAACAAAAGAGCTGTCCATCAAATGACAAAAACTTTCCACTTTAGATACAATCATGACTGAGCTGATAACATGAAAACTCCTAACTTGGGCTGCTAGGAAGATAGGACCACCGGACAGAATGCAGACCCAGGCCCCTGTGTGACTGCCCCCGGCCTCTCGGAGGAATGCAGTCAGGGCCCGTGCAGCCCTGCCCTCTGGTGCTGGACCCTTATCCTCTGTGCAGGATGTCAGGGAAATAGAGACAGGTGTGCTGCACTCTCTTTTTTCCTTGACATTGGAATACATTCATTAAGCGTCCTCAAGAACCGCCCACACACTTAACAAATCTCATGGAAGTATTAGCTCCTAGCTTTGTCAGCTTTTTCTGGTGTAGATGTTGGGTGTGAATAAGAGATTAATGGTCCCTGCCCCCTTGGAGCTCGCCTGCTAGAAGGGAGAAGATGGATGATGGGTGACTAACAAAAAAGAAAGGGATTTACACAGTAAGATGCGCTGTGGAAGGATTTAAGCAGGATAAAATGACACAGCGTCACTGGGCTGGGGGCACAACAGACCTGTGAGCTGAGATATGGGTAATCCCTGCACCTTGGGGAGACGCCCCAGGTAAGCAAGCCAAGAGGACAGGAAATGGAAAGGCCCTGAGGTAGGAACCAAGGGCAAATTCACAGGGAGCAGAGCCAGGCCGTCAAGACACGAGGAGTGGGGAGGGCTGCAGAGGGAGGCAGGCTAAGTCCACAAGACCATGTAGTCCACGTTTTATTTGATTTTTAAATAGCTTTAGTGAGATAAAAATCTACATAAAATAAAATTCATCAACTTTTTCTTTTTTTTTTTTTTAAACAGTCTCGCGCATTCGCCTGAGCCGGAATACAGTGGTGTGATCATCATAACAACCTCAAATTCTTTGGCTCAAGTAATCCTCTTGCCTCAGCCTCCCAAGTAACAGAGACTACAGGAGCCCACCACCACGTCAGGCTAGTTTTTCTATTTTTTGTAAAGACAGGATCTTACTATGTTGCTCAGGCTGGTCTCAAACTCCTGAGCTCAAGCTATTCACCTGCCTCAGCCTCCCAGAGTACTAGGATTACAGGCGTGAGCCACCGTGCCCAGCCAAACTCTTCACCTTTTTTTTTATGTCACCCTTGGTGGAGAACTGTGGTGTCACAGCTCACAGCAACCTCTAACTCTTGGGCTTAAGCGATTCTGTTGCCTCAGCCTTTCAAGTAGGGACTACAGGCACCCGCCACAATGCCCAGCTATTTTTTTGTTGCAGTTGTCATTGTCATTTAGCAGGCCCCAATTGGGTTTGAACCCGCCACCCGCAGTGCATGTGGCCAGCACTGTAACCACTGTGCTAAGGGCGCTGAACCAAACTCTTCAACTTTTAAGTATACAATTTGGACTTTCAAACATGTGTAGCCACCACCAGCATCCTGACATAACACATTCCCATCACCTTAGAAAGTTCCCTCCTGCCTGTTTGCAATTATTCTCTCCACCCAGCCCTGGTCCTGAACTGACCACTGTCATCTGCTTCCTGCCCCCATAGTTTTGCCTTCTCTGGAATATGGTACACATGGAAGCGTGAGGTTGGTGTCAGCAGCCTTTTGACAGGCTCCAGTGATCCCTGTCCCTCACACTGTGTGACCTACTCCCCTTGTAAGTGACAGGGCCCAGGGACTTGTAATGATACATGCAGAGTAAGGAGCCGTCCCCAGGCCAATTCATGAAGGACTGTATGCGACTCAATCTTACACTGGCTTCCTTTGATGGAACAGCCGTCAGACTGTGAACAGTACGGCCAGAGGCTGGTGGGGCAAAGACCTGCCTACTCCAATCTCAAGACGACCATGGCCAAGGCCAACATCTGATTGCAGCTATTTAAGAGACACTGATCAGGGGACCCTGACTACAAGAACTGAGCTGAATAGCCAGGTGTTGTGGCGGGCACCTGTAGTCCCAGCTACTTGGGAGGCTGAGGCAAGAGAATCATCTAAGCCCAAGAGCTGGAGGTTGCTGTAAACTGTGATACCACAGCACTCTACTGAGGGCAACAAAGTGAGAATCTGTCTCTAAAAAAAAAGAACTGAGCTGAAAATGTTTGAAGCCTTTACATCTGGGGGAAGCTTGTTACGCAGCAGGGTCTTCGGTGCCTGACTTCTTCACTCAGTACATAGTTTCAAGCTTCATCTACATTATGGTGTGTCTTGGTTGTTTATTTCTTATTGCTAAGTAGAATCCCACGGTGTCAGCAGCCTTTTGACGGGCTCCGGTTATTCCTATCCCTCACATTGTGTGATCTACTCCCCTTGCAAGTGATCACCCCCATTTGTTTAACTGTCCACCTGTTGATGGACATTTGGGTTTTATCTAGTTTTTGGCTGTTACAAGTAAAAGTGTTTTTAACATTCCAGCACCAGTCTCTGTGTGCACATATGTTTTCGTTTCTTGTGAATAAAGTGTGGGATTTCTGGCGTTTAAGGGGGATGTATGTTTGACTTTATGAGAAGCTGCCAATCTGCTTTCCAAAGCCGCTGTACCATTGTGTATTCTGGTAATGTGAGAGGTTTTCAGTTGTCCCCCTCTTGGTTAACAGTGGGCATTGTAATCCTTTAACTGCAGCTGTTTTATGGCCAGGCAGAGGTATCTCACCGTAGGTCTCATTAGCAGCATCTTGATGGCTAATAACAATGACACCATTTTATCTGCTTATGTATTTTGTAGGTCTTCTCTGGGTGACATATGTTCAAATCTTTTGCCAATTTCTTTCTTTTTGAATAGAGTCTCATTGTTTGTGCCCCTGGTAGAGCACTGTGGAGTCATAGCTGACAGCAACCTTCAACTTTGTCTCAGCCTCCCAAGTAGCTGGGACTACAGGTGCCTGCCACAACATCCTGCTATCTTTAGAGGCAGGGTCTCATTCTTGCTCAGGCTGATCTCAAACTCATGAGCTCAGGCAATCTGTCCATCTCGGCCTCTCAGAGTGCTAGGATTACAAGGGTGAGCCACTGAGCCCAGCCTGCTAATTTTTTTTAAATGAGGTATAGTTGTACTTTCTGCCTGGACTTCCTGGATTGTCTTGAAACTTTAGTTTTTACATGCAATGCCTGTAGCTCACTGGGTAGGGCGCTGGCCACATGTAGCAGGGCTGCCAGGGATGGTGGGTTCGAACCCAGCCTGGTCCTGCTAAAACAAAAAAATAGCCAGGCATTGTGGAGGGCACCTGTAGTCCCAGCTACTCGGGAGGATGAGGCAAGAGAATTGCTTAAGCCCAAGAGTTTGAAGTTGTTGTGAGGTGTGACACCATGTTACTCTACTGAGGGCAACAAAGTGAGACTGTCTAAAAAAAAAAAAAGAGTTTTTATATATTTTAGATACAAGTCTTTCTGCTTTTTTTTTTTGCAGTTTTTGGCCAGGGCTGGGTTTGGACCCACCACCTCTGGCATATGGGGCCAGCGCTCTACTCCTCTGAGCCACAGGTGCGCTCTAAGTCTTTTTGTTTTTGTTTTTGTTTTTGGTAGAGACAGAGTCACTTATCGCCCTCAGTAGGGTGCTGTGGCTTCACACAGCTCACAGCAACCTCCAACTCCTGGGTTTAGGCGATTCTCTTGCCTCAGCCTCCGGAGTAGCTGGGATTACAGGTGCCCGCCAACGCCTGGCTATTTTTTTATTGCAGTTTGGCTGGGGCTGGGTTCGAACGCGCCACCCTCGGTATATGGGGCTGGCACCCCACTCACCAAGCCACAGGTGCCGCCCTACAAGTCTTTCTGTTAAACATATGCTTTGTCAATATTTCATCCCAGTTTGGAGCCTGCCTATTCATTTTCTTTCTTTCTCTCTCTTTCTTTCTTTCTTTCTTTCTTTCTTTCTTTCTTTCTTTCTTTCTTTCTTTCTTTCTTTCTCTTTCTTTTCTTTCTTTCTTTTTCTTTCATTTTCTTTCTTTCCCTCCCTCCCTCCCTTTCTTTCTTTCTTTTTTGCAATTTTTGGCCAGGGCTAGGTTCAAACCTGCCAACTCCAAATATGGGGCCAGCATCCTACTCTGTTGAGCCACAGGCACCACCCTCATTTTCTTAATTGTATCTTTTGAAGAACCAATGTCTTCAATCTTTGAAACCCACATTGATGACTTTTCCTCATGGTTCACGCAGGTTCCCCCCCACACACACAGCGGCCTGCACACCTGCCCAGCAGGAACTGCGCTCCCCAGCAGGCTCCCCTCACACTGCCCTTCCCACTTCTCGAGGATGGGACCATTGTCCTTGGCTCCCTCATGTCCAATCGCTTCAGAAATTTTTAAGTTGTTTCAGGTGGGAGGTAAATCTGTCCCTAGCGCTTTATCTCTGCCAGAAGTAGAAATTCACTGTTATTAAAAAAATTTTTTTCCCAGAGAACAGCTTTATTGAGATACAGTTCACACACCACAACATTGCTTTCATTTTTATTTATTTACTTATTTATTTTTATTAAATCATAGCTGTGTACATTAATGCACCATACACTGGTTTTATAGACCTTTTGACACATTTTCATCACACTGGTTAACATAGCCTTCCTGGCATTTTCTTAGTTATTGTGTTAAGACATTTATAGTCTACATTTACTAAGTTTCACATGTACCCTTGTAAGATGCACCACAGGTGTAATACTGCTTTCATTTTTAAAATTTATTTCCTCTGGGCATAGACATTCAGGCCACCAGCATTTTTTGCTCATTTTTTGTCTTAGTACTTTTGTTTTATACCTCTGGCTTTCACGTTTTCTCACAAGAAAACCCATTTCTGACATTTCATTGTTGCACTTTATGAAATGTGTCTTTTCTTTTCTTTTCTTTTCTTTTTTTTTTTTTGAGACAGCCTCAAGCTGTTGCCCTGGGTAGAGTGCCATGGCATCAGAGCTCACAGCAACCTCCAACTCCTGGGCTCAAGCGAGTCTCCTGTCTCCACCTCCCAAGTAGCTGGGACTATAGGTGCCTGCCACAACGCCCGGCTATTTTTTGGTTGCAGCCATCATTATTGTTTGGCGGGCCCGGGCTGGATTTAAACCCGCCAGCTCAGGTGTATGTGGCTGGCGCCTTAGCCGGTTGAGCCACAGGTGCTGAGCCTAAAATGTGTCTTTGCTCTGGATGCTTTAAATCCTTTCTTTTGTTTCTCACTTTCATCCTTTTTTTTTTTTTTTTTTTTTCCTGAGGCATCTCACCCTGGGTAGAATGATGTGGCATCATCACAACTCACAGCAACTTCAAACTCCTGGGCTTATGCAATCCTCCTGCCTTAGTCTCCTGAGCAGCTGGGACTACAGGAGCTCACCACCACACCCAGCTAGTTTTTCTATTTTTTGTAAAGAGAGGATCTCACAATGTTGCTCAGGCTGGTCTGGAACTCCTGAGCTCAGGCGATCCACCTGCCTTGGCCTCCCAGAGTGCTGGGATTACAGGCGTGAGCCACTGAGCTCAGCCCAACAACTGGATTGTTAATATCAGGTAAATTCAGGCTACTTTGCCTGAAAGGTTAAAGCAGAAGGAACTTCCACATTTTGTCAGCTACCTGGCTGTCTTCTGTCCCTCCTGACTTGTTGGAAGGTCAGAAAAACAACTCAGTTTTGGTTTGGTGACATGGACCTTAGCATCCTCTGCTCTGTCGAGACCTAGTGCAGGAGCTCATTCCAAAACGGGCTCCAGTGTAATTATTTAACACTGGGTCATGCCGCACCTCACCCTGGCCACCAACTTGGCAGCCCACAGAGGCCACGGGCTGGGGGAGGATCCTGAAGAGACTTTGTTGCCTCTATGGAGAGCCTTCTGCAGCATCTCCCTACAAGGGGTGCAACTCTCCCAAGGGAGCAGTGCCACCTGTGCCAGCTCTAAAACTTCAGGACAGTCCAGGCAGCCAAGACATGCAGGGGCGCTCACCCACAGATGCCTACCCCATGCGTCAAGGACTCAGTTCATCTCAACAGAATCCTGACCTTGGGATAGCACCTTTTCTTGGCTGAGGATCAATTGTCTTTGAAGCTCACGCTCTCAACTCCTCAGTCCTCATTCTGGTTACCAGCTTTTCCTTTTCTCCCACTGCGCAAGACAAGGGCCTCTTTATAAACTACCGAAGCAGCTCTAGCTTTCACGCTTGGTTTCAACTGTTTGCTGACTCTCTCAGACGTCTCAGGATCCCTCAGTAGGGTGTTAATGCAACGTACCAACAGCCAGACCGGCATGCTGCTCTCACCGGCTTCTCCCGCACCCTCCCAAATGCGTGTCTTTCCCCCAAGCCTGAATCATTGTACCAGCCACCACTCTCCCCACTTGTCGGTGGTGAAAGTCTTACCAATGGCCTCCCGCCTTGTGCAAGGCATCTACAGAGTGCCCGGATGAGTTCCCCGTTGCCAGCTGGGCGGTGAGTGATCCCGTTCCAAATCCCCATCTTACCATCTGCTTTCCCAGACCGGCTCTGGTACCAACTGTGTTGTCTGCATCCTATAGTCAGCAGACCAAAAGATGGAAATTGGAATTCAAAGGCTTACTGGAGGCTCCTGCCCGTGAAGATCAAAGGGGAGGAAGTGGGACTGGGCTGAAAAAGAAAGAACACTACCTGACATCCAGAGAGAAGTGGGAGGAGGAAGAACTGGGCCTGGAAGACAGAGCCACAATACAAATCTCATTGGAGAGCAGTGGAGGGGCTCAGGGGCTGAGAGCATCAGTCAGAGGAGCCCTGTGGGGGTAGACAGCACGGTAGTGCCCTGCCGAGTTCAGTGCCAGGCCAGGGGCGGGACAGAGAGTGGGCCCAGCGTGAGTGCTACCCAGTGCCTCCTCTTGGCCCAGTGAGGGCTCTTTCCTGAGCGGGCTGTGGTGGTGCCCAGGTGGCTGCTACAATAGCTTTCAGAAGAGCCTCAACACCCTTCACAGGTGGCTGGGGAGGACTTTATTTTGTAACAGGAACTCATGAATACTAACTTATTTGATGTCCTTCAAATAAGCTTATGTTTCTTTTTGATACTCAAATTGTCTTTGTTTTGGCCAATGAGAGACTTTTGAATTGACTCTGGATCCTCTGACACAATTCTAGAATCTTGGATAATTTCCTTGCTTTTATCTTGCTACAGTTTGGGTATTTGACCATTACGAATCTCTAGTAGTAATGTGATCCCCAGTGTCGGAGGCCTAATGGGAGGTGTTTGGGTCACGGCCCCTCAGGAATGGCTTTCTGTGGCAGACCTAAGGAGGGAGTTCTCACCCTATTAGCCTGACAGAGAGTGGATTGTTAAGAAGAGCCTGGCACCTGCCCTGCCCTTTCTCTCCCTCTCCTGCCATGTGATCTCAGCACATGCTGCTGCCCTCACCTTATACCAGGAGTGGGAGCAGCTTGGGGCCACCAGAAGCAGGTGCAGGCATCAGGCTTCCTGTGTAGCCTGCAGAACCACCAGGCAAACCAACTTCTTTTCTTTCTAAATTACATGGTCTTGAGTGTTCCTTCAGAGCACCACCAATAGACCAAGACACTGTTGGTAAAATGTTCCAAGATCATCTTGTAAGTTTCCTGACTTGTACCTGAAAATGGTCACTGGTCATTTTCCCAAGAAGCCCTGATTTCTCCTAGTGAGAAATGTGTCAGAACAATGCTCTGGGCACTGTGGAGTGCTCACTGCTACTGGGTTGGGATTGTTTCTAGACCAGCTCAATCCAAGATGATGACAGGCCTTTCTAAAAGATCTTAGCTGTCCAGCTTGGTGCAGCCACTTGCCACACCAGGTTACTAAACACTTGAAATGTGACTACTATGACTTAGGAAGATAATTTTATTTAATTAAAAATGTTTATTGTAAGGAAGAGCCTGTGGCTCAAAGGGGTAGGGTGCTAGTCCCATATGCCAGAGGTGGCAGGTTCAAGCCCAGCCCTGGCCAAAAACTGCCAAAAAAAAAAAATAATAATAATAATAATGTTTATTGTAGTGAAATGCACATACATAAAATTTCTCATTTTAGTACTTTTTTCTTTCATGTTTTATTTATTTATTTATTTGTTTGTTTGTTGGGGATTCATTGAGCATACAAGAAACCAGGTTACACTGATTGCATTTGTTAGGTAAAGTCCCTCTTACAATCCTGTCTTGCCCCCAAAAGGTGTGGCACACACCAAGGCCCCACCCCCTGATACTTTTCCTTTTTAAAGACACAGGGTCTCACTCTGTTCCCTGGGCTGGTCTGCAGTGGCAACATCACAGCTCAATGCAGCCTCCATCTCCTGGTTCCAGTGAGCCTCCTGCCTCAGCCCCCTGGATAGCTGGGGCTACAGGTGCAGCCACCACACCAGCTAAGTAGCTCACACCTGTAATCCCAGCACTCTGGGAGGCCAAGGCAGGTGGATTGCACGAGTTTGAGACAAGCCTGAGCCAGAGCGAGACTCAGTCTCTAAAAATAGTTGGGCATTGTGGTGAGTGCCTATAGTCCCAGCTACTTGGGAGGCTGAGGCAAAAGAATTGCTTGAACCCAAGAGTTTGAGGTTGCTGTGAGCTATGTTGTCCTGGCACTCTACCAAGGATAACAAAGTGACTCTGTCTCAAAATAATATAAAATAAAACTTGTTGTTGTTGTTGAGATGGGCTTTTGCTATATAGCTCAGGCTGGTCTTAAATTCCTAAACTCAAGCAATCCTCCTGGCTCAGCCTCCCAAAGAGCTGGATTACAGGCATGAGCCACCACACTCAGCTCCATTTTAGCCATTTTTTAAGTGTATGACTCTGTGGCATCACATGCCTTCACATAATGCAACCATTACCCCACCCATGCCCAGAACATCTTCCTCTTCCCAACTGAAGCTCAAAACCCATTCTGCAATAGTTTTTTACTCCTCTCTACCCCCAGCCTCTGGCAACCACCATTCTACTATCTGTAAATTTTACTCATCTATGTAACTCCTATAAGTGAAATCAAACCATATTTGTTCTTCTGTGTCAGGCTTATTTCACTGAGCATAATAATGTCTTTGAGGTTCATTCACACTGTAGCAGGTGTCAGAATTTTACTCCTTTTCAATATTGAATAATATTTCACTATACCTATTGTTAAAAGAAAAACAAATTAAATTTAACAGAGCAAAGAACAATTTGAGAATCTTGAGAATCAGGTAGCCCTCAGAACGGGGACAGTTCACAATGCCTGACAGGTGCCAAGGGGTCAGAAAACATTTATGGACAAAAGGCGAGTGAGGTGCAGAAACAGCTGGGCTGGTTACAGCTTGGCATTTGCCTCCTGTGCACATGATTTGAACAGCGGCCCCTTCGGCTGAAACTCAGTAATTGGTATAAGTAGGTTAAGATCTGTTTTACACAGCCTGGTTGAGTTATAGTTCACTTTGTACAGAGAAATCTTCAGGCTAGACTATGCAAGGAGGTATACCACATTTTGTTTATCTACTTATCTTTCAATGGATAGTTGGGTTGTTTCCACTTTTTGTCTATCATGAATAATACTGCCATGAACATTAATGTACAAATATTTGCTCAAGTATTTAATTTTAATTAATTTAAGTAGCAACATGTCCAGTGGCAAATGACAGAACAGTTCTCGACCTTTTTCAGTGCACATAACTAAGAATCCCATTTTAAAAGAAAATTATTGTAATTCATTCTAACTTTCCTGTTCAAAGCCAGGATTACAGGATTTTTACTTTTTTGTATCTCTTCTCTCAAGCTAAAAATACTGGTTCCTAATATTACAGTACTATCTATTTTCTCTATCCACTTCAAATTTTTAGAATAGCAGTATCTATCCCAGGGCTTTGAGAGGTTGAGGAGGGAGGATTGTTTGAGGCCAGGAGTTGAAGACCAGCCATTGGGCAAATATAGTGAGACCCTACCTCTACAAAAAGATAAAAACCAGCTGGGCATGGCAGCTCCTGCCCGTAGTCTCAGCTACTCAGGAGACTGAGGTGGGAGGATGGCTTGAGCCCTGGAGTTTGAGGCTGCTGTGAGCAATGATGCCACTGCACTGCCGCCTGGGCCACAGAGCAAGACCCTGTCTCAAGACCCTTTTTGTGAGCGCCAGAAAAAGGCCACCCGAAATTATTCTTTTCTGTATGGGTAAGCCTTGATATGCTATTAGGTTCATTTGTTTCATTTCGTTTCCAATTTTTAGAAAAAAACTTTTTTTCTACTTTATTTTTGGTTTTATAATGACAGTTTCACGGACAAATGCAAGCACAATTAGAGAAATCTAGTTTCTATTTCTAGTTCCTCCTGCCCCTGGGTGATAACCATTTTTAGGTTACTTTTTAATGGAAAAAAGTATGTAGGTACTACCTCTGCCCCTTCTGAGATAAAGCACCTCACGCGCTGCTCTGATCCCGCTCTTCTTAACTCAACCATCCGGTGGTCGCTCCCCAGCAGGGCGCAGAAAGTCCTTGTGCTTTCCTCAGGCTGTCCCCATCGCGTCCTTTGTCCCCATCAGGGCACAGGGCCGCTTCCAGTCTCTTACTGCCCTTACCTTTAGTAGAATAAGAATCTTTAATACGGAAAGGTCCAGAGAAGCAAGGCTGAAAAAAAGAGATCCCCTGGTTTGGATGGAGCAGGGGGAGAGAAGTGGCGTTTAACTGCCAGGATTGCTAAAGCGACCAAGCTCTCTCCCTCCAGCCCAGAGTTCCGGGAAAGGCGCGGAGCCGGCGGGGGTCCGCGGTGGCCTGCACGGCTCCCGCGAGTGCCACGCTGCCGGCGGGCTTCCTGGCTCTGGCCACGGGCGTCCTGAAGGTTTCTCAGGCTCTCTGGCACCAGGGCCCCGAGCAGGCTCCACGGCAGGGGCACGTCGGCCCGCTGGGGCGCAGGGGACGGGCTGGTACAAGGGGCCGCCCTGTCCTGCACCCCTGTAATTCCACCGCCCCCGTCCCCAGGACAGACGGGCAGCAGGGGGGTTGGGGAGACGGGGCTGTCGGGATCCAGACCCAGCCCTGCCTGGCGTACTGTGCCAACATCCTATTTTTCACTAAGTGGGAAATCCCGACTTCTACCGGAATACTCCTGTGTTTGTAACTTGGCTATTAATATACACTCAAATCCGCTCGGTCCAGACCCTCGCGCCCCTGAGGCCATCGCGCGGGCACCGCACGGCGGTCACCCCGGGGCTTCTGCCCTGGGACAGGCCTGGCCGCTGGCCCCCGCGACGCCCCACCCTCGCGGCCTGAGCCCTGGGCGGTCTGGCAGGGCCCGGGAGCCCGAGACCTCTTAGCCCGCCCGGAAGGCCCGCGCCCGCCGGCCGCCCACACTGCGCCTGCGCCGGGCGGCCCTCGGACCGAACCATCGCCAGACGGGGGAGCGCCACGCCTCCCCCCCACGGTGGCACCTTCCGTTGCCAAGGAGCTGCGGACGCCAAAGCACGCAGCAGCTGCCGCTGAGGAGCCGAGGTCTGGCACAGCCGCCGCTGCTGCGAACGGCCGAGGGGCTACGTCAAGGCTCAACCGCCGCCCCCGAGGGGCCGAGGGGCCGAGGGGCCGAGGAGCCGAGGTTCGGCTCAGCCGCCGCGGCCGCCGAGCAGCCGAGGGGCCGAGGGGCCGAGGGGCCGAGGTGCGAGCTCAGCCTCCGCCGGGGACCCGGGCCGGCGGGAGGCGGGTCCAGACCCAGAGACGCGCTCCTCCCGGAAGTCCCGCGGGCTGTGACTTCGCCCACGCGGTCCCCGCCCCCGCAGCCCCGCTCTTTGTAGGACCCGCGCGGGCGCAGCCTCGTCCCGGGGCTCCCGACTCCGCGGCCGGGCACCGGTGAGAGTCTGGCCCGAGTGTCCGCGCAGGTGAGAAAAGCGCGTGACTGAACCCCACAGTCGTTCCAGTTTGGCTTTAATGTGTGTAACCAGTTTTTTTTTGAGTGGATAGGCGTCTGTTTGTTTTCCTCTTTTTCTTGCATAAATTTATTTATTTAGCAAAACGTTTTGAACGTCTGGTACTGAGCTAGGTGCCTGCCCAACACCGAGCTTGGGAAGAGCTCGCAGACAGGCGTTCCCTGCAGAGGCGCATTCGCAGGTGCGATTCAAGGAGTGGTTGCAAAGCAGACATCGGTAGCCACTACCCAGGTCAAGGAAGAGAACCCCACCGCCACCCCAAGGCACCCCCTTCACACTTGGAAGACCCCACCTTCTTGACCAGGTGGGGTTTTTTTAGTTCCGCTGCTTATGAGTGAATCCTCAAATAATACGGTTAATTTTCACCTATTTTAAAACTTCGGATGGAATACTATTGTACATGTCGTTTTGTTTTGTTTTTGCAGTTTTTTGGCTCGGGCCAGGTTTGAACTCACCACCTCTGGTATATGGGGCTGGCGCCCTACTCCTTTGAGCCACAGGCGCAGCCCCTACATGTCGTTTTTTAAGTGTTTTGAAGCAGTCTCAAACTTGCATAAAAGTTGCAAGCTCAGCACACACAAGTGTGTGGGAGAGTAAGTTGTCTACACAACACTGTCACTGTGTTGTAGTGTGTTTTACTGTGAGGAAGGACAATCCACAGTGTGGCCGCACTCTGACCTGTCAGGACTGAGTAACAGGCTGCATCACTGTGTGTGATCTCAGCCCTGTCAGATTTGCTTTGGGAGTCGGTCCTGAGGCTCCACTGTGAAGGGACGCAGTGTGGAATCGTACCCACACTGAGTGCTCAGAGCTTCTCTTTAGTCTCCTTCAGTCCAAAGCATTCGTGATCTTTCTCTTGGCTTCCCTGGCTGAGGCCACTTGCTTTGTACAAAGTCTCTGCTTTCAGTTCTGTCTAGGGTTTCCTCCTGGTTAGATCCCGGTATGCATCTGGGTGGGAAAGTCCCAGAAGCGTCCCTGTGGTCTGCTCATCCCATCCTGTGGGGTGGCTCAAGGTGGCCCATCTGTCGCATGACCGATGTTGCTCACTTGGATCACTTGATTAGGGTGGTATCTGCTGGCGTCTCCCCTGGGAAGTTACTTTTTCCTTTGCAATTAGCCATTTTGTTGGAAGGTACTTTGAAGCTATATCAGTGTGGTATCCCTCCCACTCTTGCCCTAGATAGCTCTCACAGTGGACACCGACCTCACTCTGAGCAGGGTCTGACGCCCTTACTGGAGCACCCATGAAGGCTGCCCTCTTCCCTCTCAGGCTCTGACATCCAACTCTGGACTCAGCCCCCCAGACATCTTCCTCACCTGGTCATCTCTGACAACCCCCTGACCAGGTCCCACACAACTGTTTCACCTGCTGTGGCTGCAGCCTGGGGACCTACTTTGAAAGTGGAGGAAAGAGGCAGAGGAAAAGCAGCACATGTGCCTCTGTCTGCTTCTCTCCACACTTGAGAGGCAAACCCACTTGCACATGTTGTGGCTCATTTGTCTTGGTTGCCACCAAGCCCTGCAGCGGGCACATTACATGCGCATCCTGCTGCTGACAGCCACGGGGGCTGCTTCCCGATTCTGGCTGCTGTAAGAGCTGCTGCTCTGTGAGGGCTCACTACGGCTCCTGCTGTACACCTGTGTTTGGAGTTGAATTGTGTCCCTCCAAAAATTGCCATATTGAAGTTCTAACACTTAGTATCTGAGAATATGACCTAATTTGGAAATACAGTTGATGAGGTCATGCCGGAACAGGAAGGGCCCCATTCAATGTGACTGTATCTTTATAAAAGGGAGAAATTTGGACATAGACACACAGAAAGGAGGTCATATGATGATGGGAATTCTGCTGCCACAAGCCAGAGAACTACCAAAAGCTAGAAGATGTGCCTGCAGCATATCCTTTCTGGCACCTTCATGGGAAGCAGGGTGCTGCCAGCATCTTAATTTTAGACTCTGGCCTCCAGAACTGTGAGAGAGCAGGTGTGTGTTGTCTGAGCCTCCCAGGTTGTACTGTTCATAGCAACCCTGGGAAACCAGCCCACATCAGAGCTCCTGGAGGGTGTGCTCCTAGTAGAGGAGCAGAGGGTGCAGTAGCAGAATGATGTCCCCCCCCCCAGACAGCTATGTCCCCCTAGACAGCTATGCCCTAGTTCTCTGAACCTGTGAATGTCTTAGGGTCCATGGCATGTCCCTATGGTGAAGGGTCTGGTGAAGAAGTCCTTTGCCTATTTTGCTGCTGGGCTGTCTTTACTGATTTATAGATTCTCCCTACGTGGCGGTGATGGTTCATCATTTGGGTTGTATGTTGTGATGGTCTCCTACTTTGTAGCTTTTCTTTAGCTTTCCTCAAAACAGTACCTGAGGAAAGCAACTTAAATGCAGGTGACCCTCTCAGCTTTATCTCTATGGCTAGCATTTTTATGTCTTGTGTAAGAAACCCTGAGGACATGGAGCTCCATCCCCACCATTGTGGTAGAGCTGCCTTCACGTGTGTGAGCCTTTAACCACGTGGAGCTCATTTGTGGGTGGATGCCCAATCTCTCAGCATGCTGGTGGGGATGTCCCTTCCCTGCCCACTGCTGGCAATCTGCTTTTATACCACCTCGGGGCGCCCATTTCTGGCCTCTCTGCTCCGTTCCATTGGTCTGACTGTCCCTGCCAAAACACCATACTGTCTTAATCTTCTAGCTTTAGATTAAATCTTGACAGCTACTGGGTTGCCCTTCCCCCTTCAAGACTATTCTTGACTTTCTGTTCTTCCAAGTAAATTTTAAAGTTCCCCAGACACGTTTCTCATTCTCTTTCTCTTGCATACACAGACACATACTCTCAGTGGGATTTAGATAGAGGTTTTAGTTTAGTGACTTTATAGAGCAATTTGGAAAGAATTGGCGTTTCAAAGGTAATTTTATTTCAAAATGTCAGTGGGCACAAGTGTTTTTGTTGTATAGATGTATAATGTCAGGGGAAACTGGCATCTTGACAATATCGAGTCTCTAGTACCAGAATGTGCCTCTATTTACTTATATCCACTTTCTTCCTTAAACAAACAAACAAAAAGGCTGGGTGCAGTGGCTCACACCTGTAATCCTAGCACTCTGGGAGGCCAAGACCTGTGGATTACTGGAGCTCACAAGTTCAAGACCAGCCTGAGCAAGAGCAAGACCCGGTTTCTACAAATAGCTGGGTGATGTGGTAGATTCCTGTACTTCCAGCTCCTGGAGAGGCTGATTCTTGAACCCAGGACTTTGAGGTTGCTCTGTACTATGTCTCCATAGCCGTCTACCAAGGGCAACAAAGTAAGACTCTGTCTTAAAAAAAACTTCAATTATGCAAAATTTCAGAGCCACAAAAGTGGGAGAACGATAATAGAAGCCCCAGAAGCCCACTGCTGTCAGCCCTATGGTTGCTATCTCATGTACCCCTCCCGCTTGTAGTTTGGGCTGATGTATTTTTTTAAAAATCCAAAATTAGACGGGCATGGTGGCAGGTTCCTGCAGTCCCAGCCACTTGGGAGGCTGAGGCAGGAGGATTGCTTGAGCCCAGGAGTCTGAGGTTGCTGTGAGCTGTAACACCACGGCACCCTAGCCTGGGGACAGAGTGAGAGTCCGTCTAAAAAAAAAAAAAAAGTATAATACTGTTCACCTGTAAAACTTTATACTCAGATAAAAAACCTATTTTTAGAGTAATCACAAAAATTATCAACCCCAATTAACAATAATTTTTCAAAATCTAATACTAGTATGTGCTCATTTCCAGAAATTATCTCAGAATGTCTCACAGTTGTTTGCTCAAATCAGGATCCAAGCAAATGCCCACATTGCCTGTATCCTAAGGCCCTTTTTAAAACATCCTCTGCCTTCTCCCCACCCCATGACCTTTATTTGTTGAAGGAACTGGGTCATTTGTCCTGCTTACTTATATATCTCCTTTAATGTTGCCCAGTGGGGTTTTCTCTGTAGAGGCCCTACACATCTTTTTGTTGTATTTATTCCGAAACATTCCATGTTTTTTTGTGTAATTGTAAATGATAGCTTTTCCAAATATTTTTTCATTATTTGTTTTGATAAATAGGAACGTACTTTATTACTGAAGTTGTATCTAGCAACATTACTAAGTTATTTTAATACTTTTAATAATTGCATGTTTGTTCAGATTTTCTACCTACATAATCATCTGAAAATAATGACTGTTTTTCCTTCCATTTCTTATGCCTTTTACTTCTTTTGCATCTGATTGCTCCAGTTTAGGACCTAGTGCATGTTGAGGCATGTTTACCAAGCATCCTTGTTTTATTCTCAACCTTAAAGTAATGCTTTTAATGTTTATGATTCAGAATATTCACTGAAGGTTGTTTTTGGTATATATCTTCTATTTTTAAAAAGTCATCTCTACTACAAGTTTGCTTAGGTTTTTTAAAAATGTAAGTGAGATGTTGAATTTTACCTACGTTTATTAATGATATAATTTTCCTGTTCTGATCTATTAATGTGGTGAATTGACTTCTAATGGTAAATAAACATATACATGATACATTGTCCTGTTTATGTATTGGTGGGCTTGGTGTGGTAAGACTCTAGTTTGGGTTTTTGTGTCCATGTTCATGAGTGAGCTCAGCCTTGGTTTTAATGTCTCTCCTCTCACTTGTGAGGCTTAGGTCTCAAAAGTTACGGGAGCCCCATGAAATCAGCCAGAGAGGGGACCCTGGGAGAGCTCGTGTGAAACTGTAGCTTCTTGTACCATGTAAAACTTAACAGGGAAGCCTTCTGGGCCAGGGCTTTCTCTGTGGGAATGTACTTGTCTACTAGCTTTAGTTTCTTTCATGTTTATGACATTGTCGAAGTTCTGTAACTTTTTTTCTTGAAACGATTTTGATAAGTGATATTTTTCTAATGATTTTCCCATTGTTTAAATTTTCAAACCAATTGACATAAAGTTGTCAATAATGTGGTCTTTTTTTTTATTTTGAGGCAGAGTCTCAAGCTGTTGCCCTGGGTGAAGTGCCGTGGTGTCATAGCTCACAGCAATGTCCAACTTGGGCTCAAGTGATCCTCTTACCTCAGTTTTTCTCTTTTTAGTAGAGACAGGGTCTTGCTCTGGCTCAGCCTCAGTAATCCACCACCTCAACCTCCCAGAGTGCTAAGGATTACAGGCATGAGCCACCACACCTGGCCTTTTTTTTTTTTTGAGACAGGGTCTCACTATGTAGCCCTGGGTAGAGTGTCATGGTGTCACAGCTCAAAGCAACCTCAAACTCTTGGGCTTAAGTGATTCTCTTGCCTCAGCCTCCCAAGTAGCTGGGACTACAGGTGCCCACCACAATGCCTGGCTATTTCTTTGGTGTAGTTATTGTTATTTGGCAGCCCCCAGTCAGGTTTGAACCCGCCAGTCCCAGTGTATGTGGCTGGCGCACTAGCTGCAGAGCTACAGGCACCAAGCCCAGCCTATTTTTTTAATGTCTGTAGCACCTGGAGTTATAGGCCCTTCTGTTCTGATAGGAGTTGGTTGTTCCTTTTTTAATTGATGAGTTTCAGTAAAAGTCTGTCAGTTTTATGAGCCTTTTAAAAATAGGCTTTAGGCTTTGAGGCTATGTCACTCACGTGTCTGTTTTTGTCATATTAGTTTCCAACCTATTTGATTCTTCCTCTTGCACTTGAGGAATGCTCTGCAGTTCTCTGTCTAACTTCTTGAGTCAGATGTGCAGCGTGTTAACTCCTAGCCTATCATCTTTCCTAATACATGCATTTAGGGGTACAAATTTGTCTTTTATTACTTTAGCTATCATTTTTTTCAAATTTCAAATAAAAATCTTTTTATAGAAATACACAGTTGAACCTTGAACTACACAAGATTCAACAGCCATTCTCCACCATTACAAGGATATTTTTTTCAACCAAACATGGATCTAAAGACTGTATTCATGGTAGGAGTAACCGGTGTGTACAGAAGGCCAGCATTTCATGGACTCAGGTTGGACCCTGAGACTGTTGGTTGAGGAAAGGCAGACTGGACCCAATTGGCTGCCGACACCAAGAGACGACTATGCCAAACTTTTCCACTTGCCTCCTATGTAGCTATCAGTTTTTATTCGATTCAATTTGTTAGGTCTAGGTTAAAGTAGAAAAATACTAGTTAACTCCTGACAAATTCCTGGGTTGCAAACCCTCAATAAAATGGAGCAAGTCTGGTTCATTCTCAAGATAGATGGGAAAGTGCTCACTATCTTCTTGCTTGACTAACTCCTGGACCTGGGAAATGAACTGACTGTCCCCAGACTTTAAACAATACCAGGTAGAGAGAATACTGAGACAAAGATGTATGGAGGAAAAGTACTTGAACTAAGATGTATGGGAAGATACTAAAAGATGTATGACATATGGCTAACTGCCAAATTGTGCTTCCGTACAATGCTTGCTTGCTACCCTACCCAGATGCACCTGGACAGCCTGCGTGCCAACCAGGATGCAGACCAAGCCTTGAAAAGCTGACTCCTTAAGCACTCTGGGCTGCTCTCAGAAACCCCATGTAGGGACACTGAGGCAGTTGCCAGCTGCCTCTTCAATAAAAGGACTCGGCTGTAAATTTGGCTTGTTTGGCAATGTGGTCTTTGTGGAACTCCTGGGCACAAAAAATTGTTTTCCATTATGATTTTTCTTTGACCCAGGGGTTATTTAGAAGTATGTTTCTTATTTTCCAAAAATGCAGTGACTTTTTTTTCGAGACAGTGTCTCACTATGTGAGGGCTGTGGTGTTACAGCTCACAGCAACCTCAAATTCTTGGACTTAAGCTATTTAATTGCCTCAACCTGCCAAGTAGCTGGGACTACAGGCACCCACCACAACACCTGGCTATTTTTTTGTTGCAGTTGTCATTGTTGTTAAGCAGGCCCAGGTGGGATTTGAACCCGCCAGCCTCGATGTATGTGGCCAGAGCCCTACCCACTGAGCTAAAGGCGCAGAGCCCAAAAATGCAGTGACTTTATAGTTCTATATTTGTTTTTGATTTGGGACAGTTACTCTTGGGTCAGAGAACAAGTTTTGTACAATTTCAATCCTTTGAAATGTATAGAGAGGTGCTTTGGCCTAGTAAATAGTTTTTGTAAATATGCCAGGTATGCTTTTAAGGAGCCTTTAAAATTCTGTGGTTGCTGCTTAGGTTCTGAGCATATCTGACAGGTAAAGTTTGTTAATGTTTCCAGATCTATGTCCCTTGAGTCTGTGTGGAACAGGTGTGAGAGGTGCTCAGGTCCCCACTGGAGCTATTCTTTTGATTCTTTCTCCTTATTTGATTCATTTTGCTTCATCTGTTATTGAATGGGTGTGAATCTAGAGCTGGGATATCTTCCTGGCAAATTAAACATTTAATTACGACCAGGCTCTCTCTGCCTCTGTGACTGCTTTTTGCTGTATTTGGTCTGTTTCTTTTATAGTAGTATAGTCTTCACAGCACATCTCTGTCTTGACTTCTAAAATGCAGTGGTTCTGTCTGCTTATTTTAGGTGTATCCTTTAAATAGCAGAGATTTAGAACTTTTGTTAATGCTTTTCTAATTCTTTTGGCTTGGTTGTTTAATTGATTTATATTCTTGCCCTTTTTTAAGCCAATTTTTTGCCTTTACTTGATAAATTAATCTGATAATTTCTTGTGTTGTCAATTTCTTCAAGGATTTTAAGAAAATTAAAGTACAATCTTGTCCATCTCACTTTGATTATTGTTTGGCTGGCACACTGGCTAGGCACATTACCAAAACATTGGTCATCTTATAGGAATTCCTGAAGGAGAAGAGGAAGGTCCTAAAGGTATAGATGCTCTACTCCAAGAGATTTTGGAGGAAAACTTCAGATAGCAGACAGTTTCAGAACACCAGCAAGACTAAATCCAAATAAAGCATCTCCTAGACACATTGTGATTAACTTTGCCAAAGTTAAGACA